>MU912169.1:26786-69905 GCA_036418165.1 Cooperia oncophora | reverse complement strand
AGCGGACAGCGGATCGTATAGGAACCTCTAGTGGAGGTTGATGTGAAATAAGTCTCTGATTTACGAACATAATCACGGTAAAACTACACCACCAGCGAGATCGTTGACGTACGCTTTGAGTACTAGAGAACGTTTTTGGGGAGAAAGTCAGCTTCTCATGACAGAGCCTGATATTGGCTCCTATTCTAGTATTCCTCTGACAAGCGGAGATGAAAGAATCTTTTTGAAGTCCCGTAAGTAAGTCCCCCCTCGTGATTGACCCTTGACCCTGAAGTTAATAAACGTCACTCTCACTTTTTCCTGATTGTATTGAGGAGACTGAAATTTCTCTCTCAAAATAAATTTCTCTCTCAAAATTTCTTACCACTAGCGCGGTCCTGGGCTGAGATCCCAGGTCGACTCCCCCCCCCCAGACCAACCGAACCTTCTGTCCTCCGGGGACGGTGAGTTGGTATCAGATCCGTCTGGGAGGATAAGAACACTGAGCTGTACATTGGTTACATTGGCACCTGCAAGTTATTTTCTAGGCCAAATCGCAATAATAAGCCCCTACGATTCTGAATGGAAATAGAATGCGATGGAATCCCACAAAGGGATTGATCAACAAATTGTTTAGCTTTGCAGCACTGAGTTCTGGGTTTACAAATTTTTACTTCCATACTGAATCAATGAAGAAAATAGAAGAAAAGCTATCTATTTGGGTCCACCTTTCCTTGAGTCAAAACAAGCTTAGGTATCTGAGACAGTGCAATTAAAAGAAAAAAAAAGCAAGAAATTGAGTCCAACCAATAGTGATGGGGCGTGCTCTGTCACGTGCCGACGATCATGACGGTCGCTACAATCGTCACGATCGCCGCTGTTGTCGCGTAGTATGAACGCACCTTAATGCAGTATTTGCCAATCAATCGAACCTCCAACTTTTCCACATTGGCTGCGTAGATATTCGAAGGATAACGAAAGATAAGCCAACGCGTTATTTTCCGTTTCCTTACTAAAGCGCAGTTTTTGTTAACTTTTTTCTCTACTGTTGTTTTTCGTTTTTGCTTTTATATTGCGGTGCCGCTCAAGTTTCTGAAGCTTCGTCGTGGTCGTTGTTTTTACGGTAAGCCTTGTAACCTAGTAGTAAAACAGGGCTTGTAAAATTGATACCGCGGCCTTCCTAGTTGGCCGCTGTTAAAGCCAACTAGGAAGGTGGTCCTAGTTGGCTTTAACAGCGGCCAACTAGGACCACCTTCATGCCTTAAACGACGGGGCTTACGCTCGGTGATGTTAGAGCAGTCATGTACTTATGCCAGAGTTACGTGCAGAAGATATCGAGAATGTTCATATAGTTCTGATGTTTTACTGCAGAAATTATGTCATTTCTCCTGGATGCACTGACACAGTGTGTTTCTTCATCATAATGTTAGAACGACTGTGATGTCAATCTTGAAAATAAGTATTTTCAGATGATTTGCATACCCCTTCATATCTATTACTAACGCTGGATTGTGTCTGCTTTCCCACTATTAGAAGGCTGCGGTGCCTCATTCCAAGGCGAGCATTCCATCCATTTTGATACAATTAATGCAGAAACGACCCTGCTTATCATCTGTATAAAAAGGGTACTGTGAGAAGCTGACCGAGCAGTTCAACTGCAATGCTTTTGCTGCCTTACATTGCCGTTCTCATCTCGCTCAATGCAATAGTTGTTTTTTTGTCACTCGTCTCTGCGACTCAGAGCTAAAAGGACTTCCACTTCATATATCACCATAAAAAAGAGTGGGGGTTGTTTGGAGTACTCGCTGTTGTCTGGCTCTCTCTTTGTGGCCATATCACGTCGACGGTCGAATTACCGTAACCAATACCTAAGAAAAGAGTCCATGATCAAACAACTAAAATGTGTACACTTAACACAGGGTAATTTAGCAGCCCTTATAAACAAAGTGCTGTGAACATTACGTTTGCGTACAAAAATGTTATTTCAGTGATAGACAGAACCCTTTTGCAGCACAAAGTAGGGTTGTTCTCTTGGCAATCTTGCAGCAATTTTTGACGCTGTTCGTAACCGTTTATTATGCAGCTTCTCCACTTTTGTAAACGGACAGTGGTCAAAATGGTATAGACATTCCTTTCAAGTTTTCATAGTAATAGTAGTCGTCAGTGATAGACAGAACCCTTTTGCGTAGGCCTATAGGACTTGAAAGCCCTGTATGACCACATGTAAGCTGTAAATGAAAGCAGGTTATATATTATTTTATAAGGGGTAATCCTTTCGGCATGTATTTGACCCTTTTGGAGCGGCGTTCATTCCACTTTCGAACGGATTCGTCCTTGCAAGTCGTTGCACGGGCCATATCGCATTCAGTAGGCCTATAGGACTTGAAAGCCCTGTATGACCACATGTAAGCTGTAAATGAAAGCAGGTTATATATTATTTTATTTTCTCAAAGGAGCGTGGTTGTGATATGAGTCAGCTTTCTACCTATCTGTGGCTCTGTGGCGAGCCGTGGCATCATCAGCACCACGCGTGTCTTGTCTTTCGCTGTAGAAACCTTCAATCATTAGCTTGCCTCCACTAAACGAAATTCGATTGTACTCCCCGCGAAATTACATGGCACGGCTTACAGCAACACGGCCTTCCCGAAGACCTCATCGAGTAACTGCACATACATACTCCAGCCTAAAAAGCTGCGTGTACTCACCAACAGCACTCGTTTTAAATCCCGATCACACACGAGGTCTAAGAAGAAAAGAAGTCTGATATTCTCATACTACTCTTCGTTCGTTATTGATACCATCTCATGAGATTACCAGCAGACGAGTACATGGTCTTTGTATCTGACGGGGTGATGCTTTCCGGTGAGAAAAGAGCTGTATCGTGCGATAGGGGCAACACTGTCTCATTTGGAAAATTTTAACCCCAGACGATGCCGAATGCTCAACTCTCGCCTAACCAGCTAACCTCGCTTCTCTCTTGCTGTAACCTCGGCATCGTTGGTCAGCTCGTTAGTAGTACAATGCCTCTCGAGGTTTTTAGGTGGAAGTTTTATTCACCGTCTTAAAGTTCCGACAGGGCCGTCTTCTTCAGAGGCCGGAACTCCACCGTAAATCTGCCATCACATGCGGATGATAGTCAGTACCAAAGCAAAGCAAAGTTATGCTTTGCTACTGAAGAGCAACGGTGGAGTTCTGGTCTCTGAAGAAGAAGAAAGTTAGGCCATTGGATCAAAATTCCACTTGAAACTTAGGGAGGTATGTTAAACACGCTCACTTCAACGCTGTTTCGACAACAAAAGCTTTTTGCGTTGGCGACGCGTTTGATCAAAGTTTTTTTTTTGCAGGAAACCCATCTTCCAGTCTCCTGAGGACCATGAAAATTGCTCCCCTATTCTCTTGGATCGCTCTTCTCTTGGTGGGCTGTTGCTCTTACAGAAATTTTATTCAGCATTCATGTCTGAATTCGGCTGTTTCAGATGTGCTCTCTCAGCGTGGCAACTATTTGCTCCCGTCCAGGTGAACTAAACTGTGGCTGCCCTAAAGGTACACTAAACTGCATCTCCTATTAGAGAAAATAAAATATATTCTCACCCGAAGTCGAATAAACATGGCTTTACTGCGATGTTTGCGCTGCACATTGATAATTGTTACTAAAACCAATTTCGCGAAACTTCGTCATTTCTCTCTCTTAGCCCTTATAAAAATTTTCACGGTGAAACTGGATTATCCGCACCTTTCACACTAAGCGATGGCATCAGAGCTCCCGATATCTGGACACTTCCTTTCTGAAAATTTTCTTTCCTTGGCTCTGAAGCCATGTCGTCCAATCATCTATTCCTATTGATGCTGCTTATTCCTTTAAAACGCAATTCTTGCCGTGAACACGGTCTCAGGCAGGTATAGTTTGTAACACTGCAATTGCAATTTGTCGGGGGCGGGGAGCGCAGCGCGGCACGAGTTCGCGTCCGGCTGCCTTGCTCTACCAATGGTGATCGAGCAATGACCGATGTAGGAGCTAACTGGATGGAAAGCCGCAGATGCGAACCGCTGATTGTGATCCGACAGGTCGCGATGATATGAACAGTATTTTTCCTAACAGGGTGACTCTGCCTTTTCTTCACTTTATGTTTATGGGGTGGTACTCAAGCTGACTACTGTAGTCGCTTCTCATGTGCTGCCTGTTGGAAAAGGGCTGTCTCAATGAACCCCGATTTCTCCGCCTCCTCCTCTGTCTAGTCGGATCACATCTCATGGTAAGTTAAATCTCGAATCCGCGCCGATAGCCAAGAATTCCTGTGGAGAAGTTGTCCACCCTCGCCCCACCATTTTCATCCAAGATTTGTAAATACTGGACCCACTGTCTGTTCTTTGCTGATAGCTCCAGAGAAAGTGCTTCTCCGGGGAAGATCCATCAGGGTCGTATTTGGTCGTTGGGGAAGATGGGTCGTAGGTGCCTCGAGAAAAAATACCCGATCGTTTATCTCCCTTTTCATATGCACTATAAGCAAATCTCTCACCATTGGTTAAAAGAACGGTCGTGATGACCTACGAAAATGGAAGAGGATATGCGGGAAGTAGTGTGGTCCGGGTTGGACAACCCTGTGCCAGCCTTGCTGCGGCAAGTTGTACAGCAAAGGAATTAAGACGCGAAGGTGCTGCAGCGGTACATGTCTTTTCCCTGTGACTCCGCCTACAAAGTCGGCCTTCGCCAAAAGTAATGCTTCCGCGCAAGTATGATGGAGTCGACGCATTCACTGTCTCTTGTAGAGTCATAAGCTTCACTACTGGGAATCAGCCGACGGGAATCGTCCCAGCGCGCTATCTTTTCGGTCTTCTACAGTTGATTAAAGACACATGGTACGATCACACATAGTTTGGGTGTGCGTGACTAACAGCCCCCAGCTGTCGAAGCGTAACGGTTTCCTCGTCCTAACATGCGCAGGAATGGAGATACAGGACCGTGAAACATGCTAATTCCTCCATGCTCTGCTCAATACCTTTTTGTGGCGCAGACTCCCGTTCATGCTAAAGCCGGCGTGTGCGGGCGTGTCGCGTGCACACGAAAAAAATAATGATCCATAGTCATCTTCATCACCTTCTATTCGGACTTTGAGCATGAGCAATACCTGAAATGTTATTCGCATCAGGAAATTGC
Source organism: Cooperia oncophora (assembly GCA_036418165.1). Lineage (NCBI taxonomy): Eukaryota > Metazoa > Nematoda > Chromadorea > Rhabditida > Trichostrongylidae > Cooperia > Cooperia oncophora. The sequence goes on along the minus strand of MU912169.1, from coordinate 64,771 downwards.
GTTGTGCTTGTCCTAAACAAACGAGTGGATCGTTTAGGCCGTTTTCATTTTCATGTTTTGTGGGAATGCGCGGCCTCCGAGGGATATTGCAGAAACAGCACAGTTGCTCTTTAGTTCTGGCCCTTGTCATCATCTTCGGTTCTTATTTTGCAGCACCTGAAATGTTAGTCGCATCAGGGAATCGCATTTTACTTGTATTCCAAAGCGCAACTACAGGACTTGACAAAGTGAAAAAAGTGCTGCACGCGACGCGCGCGCACACGACGGCTGCTACCATGAACGGGAGTCTGCGCCGCAGGTTGCATTTTAGGCGGAGCGTGGAGGAATTAGCGTGCTGCCATTCCTGCGCATGCTGAGACGGGGAAACCGCTACCCTTCAACAGCTGGGGGGGGGCTGTTAGTCACGCGCACCCAAACTATGCGTGCTAGCCCCATGCGTCTTCAAGGGTAGAGGAAGATTGACAAATGCGTTATTTACGTTCCCCTCGACATTTTCTCTTCATAAACATCGGTTAGCGAAGTTACTCGCACATTTCTGCAACATCAAATAGGCTTTCTATCGCGGACCGTGTCTTCAACACGGAGGTATTCTTCTTTCTTCAAAGCTCGTCTCACTCGGTGGCAGGGTCCGCCCTCCCAATATCGTCATTTCTTCCGCTGGAATGCTTGGTTCAGGTGGATTACCACTAGCTTCCAGCTCTGTATGCAGCGTATCGAGCCAACGCTACTCAGGACGTCCCTTGAGCCGCTTTCCGGGCACCTTGAGAAGAAAAACAGTGTATCAGACGGTGTCAGTGAGCGCATATAGTGCTTATCCCCCTGGGATGCGGCTACGTACTTCAACTGGATGCGGCAGTGCATATGCTTTTTTAAGATGTTTTCAATGGGACAGTTGCGGTTTTGTACTGCCCAACACAGAAACAGAGGAGAATGCCTCAGTTTGAAATATCCTACGAGTGATCCATCCTATACCACTTCCAACTGCTACGCCTACTTCGTCTTCGGGATAAGGAGTATGCAAGATCGTACTCTTGAGTGCGCGTTTCTCGCATTTTGTCATTTATAAGAGTTATACCGAACTCCATGCGCATCTCCTTAGAAATGCGTACAAATGCGTGATGCCCACAGACAACAAGTATACAGGGGCGGCCAAAAAAAGACTTTTTTCTTCCTTGACTTTCGAAGTGCTATAAGTTACACTTTATTAAATCCTTATCGGATATTTCTACCACCATATCAAAGAGCATATCAAATACTATCATGATACTCCGCCACAGCTCTCTGATGATGCGCCATCGAGAGATTCTGCCACGCGAACGTGAGTGGGCGCCTGAGCTCAGCGAGATCGTTGATTTCTCCGCCACTGTGACCACCCTATTGAACTCGCCTAAGGTAATTGAGGGGTTCAGGTCAGGTGACCTGCTTAGATATTCCACCTCCTTCAGGTGCTCAACACCCTTCTATTCCAAGTAAGCAAGAATTTTCTCAACGCCCTTTGATTCCATGTGGTGCACCTAATCCTGTAGCAGTACAAAGTTTCAAAGATGGTACGGGCGACGACATGTGGAGAGGATATTCTTCTCGGGTTGTTCGATGTAACCGCCAGCGCTCACCTTTAGTCCGGGGCCCACGAAGAAAGTATCGGTCTGATAATATGGTCAAAGTATGTTTCTGAACTAATGCAGCCACTGCTGACGATTCCATGGAGGACATTTTCGACTGTTGATTCCTTCTCTTACCGCTTCAAAAAGGTTATTTTTTACAATAAGAATGCACTCCAATAGATTATCTTGCCTTGAAAAATGTCTGTATCCTTTAAACAACATGGCTGGATCCGAAACAATACGAAGTTGTGCGCGATGATGAGTATACAGTGTAGTTCTCTGCGGACGGCTGGGCGTGTCCGCGGCTGCGTTTGGCGCGATGCCAAACCCGTTCTCTAGTTTTTTTCAGTTTTTAAAGCGAGCTAATGATATGACTGTATCATATCAATCGTACTACTCGTTTTCTACTTTTTGTCGCATGCGCGCTTCAACAAGAAGCCAGGGAACGGCCTTGACACTGTACACTCATACTAGCTGACACGCCGAACCGTCCGCAGCGAAGTAGAGTACTTAGAAAGAACTAGTACTTAGAAATTTCTCTCCACGAGGTGGCTTTGACGCGACAACCTTGCCAGAAATCATGATGGGCAAAAACTCATTAATCAGTCCCATAACGTTGAAAATGTTCTATTTCCAAGTGGCGGATTTCGCATCTGCTGGAAGTGTTCGGCTCGTGTGAGAAATTCAACAGCCAAGAGTTCACTCCATGGAATCGTCCGCAGTGGCTGCATTAATTTAGAAACACATCTTGACGACAATATAACGCAAAAATGTTTTCAAGTACAGAGAGACCACCGTCGAAAAAATGCAGAATAGAACACGCATCAAGGATTCAAACAATCGACCATGTGTTCGTCAGATCTACGACTTATCCACTCCGTCACACTGCTCGGATACAGTGTAGAACGCCACACCGCTCGAATATAGTGTAGAATGCCAGTATGCTCCTCCTAGAAAGGCCCTGTAACTTTGCTCTTTAAGGGCCGCAACAGATAACGAAGACGGTTTCGTTATCCCCGTCCAAATACCTTTCAGTCGTTATACATCTTTTTTCAAATGACCTCTTCGACCTACCATCCTTCCCTTGTTAGTAAAATTTGAGAAAAGAATGGCGTTTCTTATAACTGTTTTATGCCTACGATACAAGACAACACAATCGCTTCAGCATTATTGTTTGCATGACGGATGATGATACTATTCGAAGTAGAACATCACAGGACTCTTCACCGTTGTGACAGTGAATATACACATTCAGGCTCTGACATGAACAGAATGAATAAGATTAGTTCGCTTATAAAATACGCTCCATTTTGAACAGTAGCACCGAACGCCGTTAATGGACACGCATTTAGGCACTTATCGTTATGTAATTTAAAGAAATAGGAGAGCTTCGTAGCTCTAAATCGGAATCAGCTGATCATTCTGTGCATCGTGTTATTGCGATAAAACTGAAACGGCATAGTAGGGCTGTTTCGTATGATAGTTGGCTGTGCACACGTTTTCATCGAATGCTGGGTCATGAACAAGGAACTTGCCTCTAGTCAACGCAAGTATATGCATCTTTCACTTCCTCGCAGCGCCCTGCCGTTGTACCAGCACGTTTGGTTCCTTGCTACCGTAAAGGAGTCTTCAAATATCAACCCGTTCGTCCCCCTCAAATACCCTCCTCATCATTACGGACTGTCGGTGCGGGTCAGTGCGGCTGCGTTTTACGCGGTGATAAAGTTTTTCTGCACCAGTTGTTGAAGAGAGCAAATGACATGACAGCATTATATCCTTCGTGTTACTCTTTTTCTACCACTTTTTGTACGCGTTTCGGCAAAAGGTGAGACCGGCTTCACAGTGTGCGCACTCACAGAAAAACAGCAGAGAAAACACCTAATCGACGCCAGAACAGAGCTTGTGCAACTAAGAGAGGGCGTGCTACGAGCTCTCTCGCTACTTGCTACTGCACTGCTACTGCTACTTGCTATGCGCTCACTTGCTGGCAGGGTACGCCATTGTTGTGATAGTCACAATAGGGGCCGTATCTGATATCGAGGGAGGGGGTGGCAAGCGCTGGGCACTTTCTGATGTGGGGAGGCAGTGATACTTAGATGTCATTCAGCTTCAATGATGAATGACTTATTCATATAAAGAACACCTGAAGAGACATGCACAAGGCAGAGGCACTTGCCAGCGTGAGAGCTGGGGAGCGCAGAACTGGGGAAGGGGCGTGACAGGAAACACGATGGCCGCCCACAACGACGTAGTGAATTAATAAACGGATGAAGGTGCAGTCCCGAACTTTTCTGATAGCAGAAGCACATCAGCATGCACGGAGGAAGTCTTAACGAGAAGTTGCAACTTCCCAATACCTCTGCGTGAGAGCCTTATGCACGATGCACTACAGAGGTGATGTCTGTCTGCGCCGAATTACTTCCTGATCCCTTTGACAAGAACATGTGTTTTAGGGACACATCAAAGTATTAGAACGAGCTGAAAGTGTTCTGGCGTCGGCGGAATGGGTTTTACGTGTCGTCCGAAAGGGGTTCCGTAAAATACATGATGGCGAATTTTCTCGAATAACAGGCCTAGGGATAGCACGAAAGTCTTGCCAGAAAGTAGAAACCTCCAAAATTTCCCCACCGCTTTTCGCTTTGCGAATGGCCTTGTATGAAGCTTGTTATGGCTATTCAGAGCGTGAGAACTTCTCAATGAACCCAAAAATCACAACGGAGAGGGTTTCTTGAAAACAGTTTTTTTTTTGGTCGCTCAAACTTAGTTAATAAGGGTCTACCTAGTGCTCTGCCGCCCTGCTTTCTCTTCTTCGGAGGCTCCATTCTCAAAGAAGTTATGGGGTTCAAGCGAAGGGCACTTCTGGAGTGTTTGGCTTGAAACTGAGTTCGGGCGTGAAATAGCTCACTCTAATGCTTCGGCGCAAAGCACGCTCTAACTGTGATTGCACCTTTAAATGGCCGCGAATGAAGTGCTAGCACATGGATTTTTTAAGTTTATTTCTTCTTATCGCTGCTCATGTATGATCTATTATTTTTGTTTATTTATTTATGATTCATTATAGCTTATTTTCTTCGTGGTTCTCACATTATCCTTGCTTTCCGTCGCTCCCTTTTTTCTTGTTTATTTTCTCAGATCTTCCGTTTCTTTTCCAGTGTTTGGTAATCCGCTGCTGATCTGGCCGCTGGTTAAGCCTCTGATTTACGAACATAATCACGGTAAAAGTACACCACCAGCGAGGGCGTTGGCGTGCGCTTTGAGAACTAGAGAACGTTTTTAGGAAGAAAGTCAGCTTCTCATGAAAGAGCCTAATGATTTCGGCTCCTATTCTACTTTTCCTCTGACTATTTGAAAGAAAGAATCTTTTGAAGTCGCGTAGGTAGGTCTCCCCTCGTGATTGACCATTGACCCCCTGACACTGTAGAGGATAGTAGGATAGAGGTCCCGTTTTGAAGGTAATAAACGTCACTCTCACTTTTTCCTGGTTGTATTGAGGAAACTGAAATTTCCCTATCAGAATTACGTACCATTAGCGCGGTCCTGGGCTGTGATCCGGGTCGGCTCCCCCTCCCCCCCCCAGACCAACCGAACCTTCTGTTGTCCGGGGACGGTGAGTTGGTATCAGATCCGTCTGGGAGTATAAAGACACTGACTTGTACATTGGTTGGGCACCTGCAAGTCAGTGTCTAGGCCAAATCGCAATAAAAAAGCCCCTACGATTTTGAAAGGAAGTAGAATGCGATCGAATCCCACAAAGGGATTGATCAACAAATTGTTTAGCGCTTGCAGCACTGAGTTCTGGATTTACAAATTTTTACTTCCTCACTGAATCAATAAAGAAAATAGAAGTAAAGCTATTCATTCGGGTCCACCTTTCCTTGAGTCAAAACAAGCTTAGGTATCTGAGACAGTGCAATTAAAAGAAAAAAGCAAGAAATCGAGCCGGTTCTCCAGAAAAGCACTCGGAGCGGTCCAAGCAATAGTGATGGGGCGTGCTCTGTCACGTGCCAACGATCGTGACGGTCGCTACGATCGTCACGATCGTCGCTGTTGTCGCGGAGTATGAACGCTGCCCAGTGCAGTATTTGCATCAGTCGAACCTCCAACTTTTCTACATTGCCTGCGTAGGTATTCAAAGGATAAGGAAAGTCAATCGCGTTATTTTCCGTTTTTCTACTAGAGCGCAGTTTTTGTTAACTTTTTTCTCTACTGTTATGCTTGTTTTTTGCATTTATATTGTGGTGCCGTTCAAGTTTCTGAAGCTTCGTCGTGGTCGTTGTCTTTACGGTAAGCCTTGTAACCTTGCAAGTAAAACAGGGCTTGTAAAATGGTGGTATCAGTACAATCCCCTTAACAGCGGCCAACTAGGGACCCACCCCTATGCCTTGAACGACGGGGCTTACGCTCGGTGATGTTAGAGCAGTCATGTACTTTTGCCAGAGTTACCATTTTTCCTAAAGAAAACCAGTAGCCAAGAAGTCAGTTTGTGCAGAAGATATCGAGAATGTTTATATAGTTCTGATGTTTGACTGCAGAAATTATGTAATTTCTCTTAAGCATTGACACTGTATGCTTCTTAATCGCAATGTTAGAACGACTGTGATGTCAATCTTGAAAATAAGTATTTTTGGATGATTTCCGTACCCCTTCATCTCTATTACAAATGCTGGATTGTGTCTGTTTTCCCACTCTACTAAAAGGCTGCGGTGCCTTTCTCCAAGGCAAGCATTCCATCCATTCTGAAACAATTAATGCAGCAACGACCCCGCTTATCATCTGTATAGAAAAATGTACTGTGAGAAGCTGATCGAGCATTTCAACTGCAATGCTTTTGCTGCCTTACATTGCCGTTCTTATCTCTCTCAATGCAATAGTTGTTTTTTCGTCACTCTCGTCTCTGCGACTCAGAGCTGAAAGGACTTCCACCTTATACATCACCACAAAAAAGAGTTAGGGTCGTTTGTCGTTTGCTGTTGGTTGGCTCTCTCTTTGTGGCCATATCACGTCGACGGTCGAAATATCGTAACCAGTGCCTCGTAAGAAAAGAGTCCCTGAAATTAAACAAGTAAGATGTGTACACTCAGCACAGTGTAATTTAGCAGCCTTTATAACAGAGCTGCAAAGTGCTGTGAACATTTTGCCTGCGTACAAAAATGTTATTTAGAACCCTTTTACAGCATAAATAGGTGAGTTCTCTTGGCAATTTTGCAGCGATATTTTGACGCTGTTCGTAGCTGTTTTATTATGCAGCTCCTCCACTTTTGTAAACGGCCGGTGGTCAAAATGGTATAGCCATTCCTTTCAAGTTTTCATGTAATACTAGTCGCGAGGTACACTATAAGGGATAATCCTTTTGGCATGTATTTGTCCCTTTTTGAGCGGCGTTCATTCCACTTCCGAGCGGAATGATCCTTGCAATTCGCTGCACGGGCCATATCGCATTCAGTAGGCTTATAGAACTTGAAAGCCCTGTAAGACCATATGTAAGCTGTAAGTGTAAGCAGGTTATATTCTTTTTCATCTTCTCAGAGGAGCTGGTTGTGATATCAGTCAGCTTTCTACCAATCTGTACCTCTGTGGCGAGCCATGGCATCATCAGCATCACGCGTGTCTTTCGTCATTCGCTGTAGAAACCCGGCAGACAGGAGCCCTCCTCTATTGAAGACGACATCCTCGTGGAATTCGTGATACGGCTCACAGCTGCACGGCTCTTTCGAAGACCTCATCGAGTAACTGGACATACTATACTCCAGCCTCGAAAGCTGCGTGCGCTTACCAACAGGCACTTCGTTTTAAACGATGTCCCCCGATCACACACGATGTCTATGAAGAAAAAGAGTCTGATTCATACTACTCTTTGTGCGTTATTAATACCATCTCATGAGATTAAAAGCAGGCGAGTACACGATCTCTATTGTATGCTGACGGGTTTCCGGTGAGAAAAGAGCTGTATCGAGCGATAGGGGCAACACTGTCTGGTTTGGAAAATTTTGACCTCAGGCTGATGCCGAATGCTCAACTATCATCTAACCAGCTAACCCTCGCTTCTCTCTTGCTGTAACCTCGGCATCGTTGGTCTGCACGTTAGTAGTACAATACCTCTCGAGGTTTTCAGGTGGAATTTTTACTCACCGTCTTGACGTTCCGACAAGGCCGTCTTCTTCAGAGGCCGGAACTCCACCGTAAATCTGCCGTCACATGCGGATGATAGTCAGTAGCAAAGCGAAGCAAAGTTTTACGGTGGAGTTCTGGCCTGTGAAGAAGACGACCCTGTCGGAACGTTAGGCCACTGAATCAAGATTACACCTGAAATTTAGCAAGGCCTGTCAAACACGCTCACTTACACGCTGTGATTGACAACGAATGCTTTTTTGCGTTGGCAACGCGCTTGATCAATGTTTTTTTTTTGCAGGAAACCCATCTTATAGTAGTCTCCTGAGGACCATGAAAGTTGCTTTTTCATTCTTCTGGATCGCTCTTCTCTTGGTAAGCACTTGCTCTTATAGAAATAATTTTATTCAACATTTATATCTGGACCATTCGATGCTGATTCAGATGTGCTCCCCTAGCATTTCTACTATTTGCTGGACTGGTCAACCGTGTGGAAGGAAATGAAATATCTACTCAGTCGAAGTTGAATAAACATGGCTTTACTGCAATGTTTGCGCTGCACATTGGTAATTGTTACTGAAACCAACTTCGCGAAACTTCTTCATTTCTCTCTCTTAGCCCTTATGAAAACTTTCATGGTGAAAATGGATTGTCCGAAAGCCACCTTTCACACTGAGCGATGGCATCAGAGCTCCAGATATCTGGACACTTCCTTTCAGAAAACTTTCTTTCCTTGGCTCTGAAGATACGCTCGTGCAAGCATCTATTCCTATTGATGCTACTTATTCCTTTAAAACGCAATTCCTGCGGTGAACACGGTCTCAGGCAGGTATAGTTTGTAACACTGCAATTTTGCATTTTGACGGGGGCGGGGAGCGCAGCACGGCACGAGCTCCGGCTGCCTTGCTCTACCAATGGTGATCGAGCAATGATCGATGTAGGAAGCTAACTGGATGGAAGGCCGCAGTTGCGAACCGCTGATTGTGATCCGACAGGTTGCGGAGATATAAACTGTATTCTTCCTACCAGGGTGACTCTGCCTTTTCTTCACTGTATGTTTATGGGGTGGTACTCAAGCTGTCCATTGTAGTCGCTTCTCATGTGCTGCCTGTTGGAAAAGGGCTCTCTCTATAAACCCCGATTTCTCCGCCTCCTGCTCTGTCTAGTCGGATCAGATCTCGGTCAAATTTCGAATCCGCGCCAATCGGAAAGAACACATGTGAACATGTGTGGATGTGGTCCATCCTCGCCCCACCAATTACATCCACGATTTGTAAATACGGCCCCACTGTCTGTTCTACGCTGATAGGTCTAAAGAAAGTGCTCCGCTGGAGGGAAGATCCATCAGGGTCGTGTTTGGTCGTTGGGGAAGATGGGTCGTATGTGCCTTGAGAAAAAAAATATCCGTTTGTTTACTCCCCTTTTCATACGCATTATATATGAATCTCTCCTTCTCAGTTGAAGGAACGGTAGCGATGACCTATGAAAATGCAAGAGAATATGTGGGAAGGTAGTGTGATCCGTGGTGGACAACCCTGGGGTAATCTCGCGGTGGGAAGTTGTACGGCAAAGGAATCAAGACGCAAAGTTGCTCCAATGCACATGCTTTTCCCTGTGACTCCACCTCCTGACTCCGCCTCCAAGTCGGCCTTCCAGCTAAAAGTAATGCTTTCGGGCAAGTATCATGGAGTCGACGCATTCAGTATCTTTTGTAGAGTCATAAGGCACATTACTAGCCGACGCTAAACGTCTCAACGCACTGTCTTTTCGGTCCTCTACAGTTGTTCAAAGACACATGGCACGATCACACATAGTTTGGGTGCGCGTGACTAATAGCTCCCAGCTGTCAAGCGCAGCGGTTTCCCCGTCCTAAGATGCGCAGGAATGGAGATACAGGGCCGTGAAACGCGCTAATTCCTCCATGCTCCACCCAATACCTTTTTGCGGCACAGACTCCCGTTCATGCTAAAAGCCGCCGTGTGCGCGCGTGTCGCGTGCAGCGCTCTTGGCACTTTGTCAAGTCCTGTAATTGCGCTCTGGAATACAAGTAAAACGCGATTTTCTGATGCGGACAACATTTAAGTGCTGCAAAATAAGAACTGAAGATGATGATAAGCGCCAGAACTCAAGAGCAACTGTGCTGTTTCTGCAAAATCCCTCGGAGGCCGCGCATTCCCAAAAAACAACAAAAAGAACCCGCCTAAACGTTCCACTTGTTAGTGTAACATAAGCAAAACGCAATTCCCTGATGCGAACAACATTTGAGGTGTTGCTCATGCTCAAGCTCCGAATAAAAGGTAATGACGATGACAATGGCTAGAAATGAGGAACATCTGTGGAGGAAAGATTCGATCCCAAGCATCATATTCTGAAAATGCCTCTTGATACGACACTGCAGACGAACCCAGAGCTAGGATGTTCCTTCCCACCTATTGATGACCTTCCTATTCCTGGCTACTGGGGTGGAAGGCTGCAGACCCATAATCTACGATAGGGATATATGCCTTGTACCCCTAAAGAGAATGAAGCTGAAACGCCAGCGTCTACGCAGAAGCGACTGGCCACCCCTGAAGTTTTCCTAGCATTCACGTTTTCACTTACAGTCCCCATCATTGCCTACTGTCGGGGCAGCACAACCGCGCTGCACTGTGACGCGACAGCGGGTGCGGCTCGGTGACGGTGAATCGCGATGGAATTCGTCTGCAAATTCCCACTTTTTCAGCTCCTCTAGCTCCTAAAGTGGAAGGTGAGTTATTCTGACCAATTTTGAATGTACTGCCTCTGATTTCCTTTATTTTTACGTCGATTTTACGTCGATGCTGTTTTCCTTGTAATTTGCCTTATTTTAGGCATTTATTCAAATGGCTTGCATTCTTTAAGATTCATTCGGAGTCAGTACAATACTAAATTGGTCAGAATAACTATCCTTCCACTTTCGAAATTTGAAGAGCTGAAAAAGTGGGGCTTTGCGGCCAAATTCCATCAAAATTGGCTGAATCACAGTCACCGAGCCGCGTCCGCTGCTGCCTTGCATCAGTATATTATGCAGCGCGCTTCAGTTCGATTGTGGATTGTTGGGATTTTTTACCCTTTTAGGGAAACTGTGCTGTAATCAGTAAATAAATAAAGAATAAAATATGATTGGTCAGCACAGAACTTAACTTGTTGCCATATTCGACCACTTCGTGCTAAGTGTCCATCTAGGTAAAACTGACATATTACGTTGCGTATAACATCGTTCGTATTGTTTTCCGTATGATGGTGGGATTTGACAGAATTGCCCAGCCACAAGTGTGAGCTCATCCCATCTTTGATGCGGAATAGAATTTCGCGGGCTTATGTGCTATGGTCTACTCGGAATCCTTGCACAGGAGGAGGGGCCAAAAAAGACACTCTCATTCCTCGATTTTCGAGTCGAAATAAGGTCCACTTTATCAGATTTGGGACATACCCATCATCAGATTCAACACACATTGTACACTATCACGATACTCCGTCACACATTCTGGGCGAACACCAGGGATTCTGCATCATTTTTCAAAAGTGGATATACAACATACACTTATACAAAGGGAGCGAAGCTTAGTCGGCAGAGCAGCTTGTTGCAGCTTAAGAAGTTAACATTCGTGAGAAAAATTGAAATTTTGCGAAAAACACAAAATTGGGCGTGGTCAGGGCGGGCCTAGTGTGCTAGTTTGCAAAAATGGCCATGAGTACATTCGATCTGTGAAGACTGAAGACTGAATGTGAAGAGAGGGGCGTAAAAAGTCATAAAAATTTAGAACTTACGTGAATTGATTGTGAAGTGTGCAGTCATACCTGTGCCGGTACTCATCCTTTCCAGCTGAATTGTGTGTGCCAAATAACAAACGTTGAAAAGAAGTCGAAGAAGCAAAATCCATAAAAAAATCTGGAAAGCCGTGACAGCGGTGAGAAGTGGGCGGGGATTGTAGCAGACTTAGTGTGGTTATCAACTGCGTATTGAGAGGGGTGTACGATTTGGTTTGAAAGATGTCTGATTCGAGGTTGAGGTGTAATATTCCACCTCTCTGATATTATATTCTGTAATCTAGTGGATTTCGTCTTTATTTTCGTATTCACATAGGCTCCTGTGGAATATAGGGCTTTACACTACAGAAACTCTCTCGCAGCCACCTTACCTAAAAACTAAATGTGATCCCTTTGGATTCTGCGCTGAGAAGCGCTCCAGGCGTCGACGGCAGGGTGGAGCGGAGATTGAGAGGTTGAAAATGTGAAGCATTAATGAAAATGAGGCGTGGTGGGGACTGGACCAAGTTCCCAGGTATTCGCTTGGGCCAGTGGTGGTCTAGATCTACNTATGAGGTAGGACTGCAGTGGAGCTCCACCGGATAGAGTGGGATGCGAAGACCTTGAGAGATCAGACAGCACCGTCCCAAAAAGAAGTACGAGAGCAGCGAATACTATGATGCTCAGAAATCTCGAGCATCACTCTTCAAGGAAGGGAGAATTTCTGCATGCAAATTTCCATGTGATGGTGCAAGGGAGTGAAGAGGTGATTTTAGAGCGCTGCTTCCAATAAGGACCGCCAGTGTGTAGTGTGAACAGTGCAGTGAAACTATTTTATTCGACGTCGTATATAGAAAGGCTTCATATATTGCCACCAATTTTAGGGAAGTTTAGGGAAACATTGTGGGCTGTAAGGGTTATATATGCATATGAGTTGTGCCGGGCTGAGGGAACACATCTGAAACAGCTCCGGAAAATGAAAGGCACGTACATTCGAATAAACGTTTTTTCTATATGAGTGCTTACCAAGAAAATGACCATCCAGGAGAGCAGTGGCGCAACTTTCATGGTCTTCACTGGACTTGCAAAAAACGGCTTTCCTGCATAAAACTTCGATGAACCGTGTGGTCATATATTGTAGACAGGTGTCTGATTTTACGAACAGGGTCAATTTGAGCGCATGACCATCACTTTGAAATTTCATTAATAGACATACACTTATTGCACATGCGTGCAGATACCGTGAAGAGGTTAGGACCACGTCATGTGCTCGACAGTCTATAAACACCGTGCTCTTGCAATGGAGTGTACTCTCGCGATCGCGCTGCATTATTGAGCTATATTGTCTTCGCTTTAGTTTTCAGCCATGCTCTTCACTCCGGTAGAATCTTGACTGCCATGACCGTTACATTTTGTTCTATTTCCATAATCAGAGTTACGTAACTGTGTTGCAGAAAAACTTGCACGGATCTGCTCGCGAATTAAAGGCAGTTGGCACGATGACTTGGTGCTTGGCCTGAAATGCTAGTAGGGCGCCATATAGTAGGGAATGGCGAAAGAACGGAGTAAAACGGTGAAAACCCTGAAGAAAGAATTCTCACTGCGTTAGTAGTCAATTTTGGACGAGTTTCCCGTAGGGATCGGCCAGTAACCGCTACCGAATGTACGACTGCATATATGTACTCATATACCCATGCAGCATCACGGCCGCTTCGTACCAATCCCTTTTCATAATTTGCTTAGCAAATGAATCGATTAGAACGTCGGGAACGGTCGTCCATTTGTGGGCGAGCGGGCATAGCGGGTGTTTGGAGGGGTATGTTGTAGCTCGATAGGGCCCGTATAAGGGCACCTTCCTTGGGAAAGGCATTATGCAGCGCCTGCTCAGGGTCGCAATTCCGTTCGCCGGGCGTACACTACTCGTCTTCTGGGATTTATTGTGCCAACTGCCTTTTTAGCCACTTGTCCCTAATCATTTGACAGACACAGTGCTTTCTGAACAGCACACTCTCAGCAACTGTACTTATTGTCGCATTGGTGAGGTATGAGGGATTTACTTGTGGAAAAAATAGCACCGGTACGCCTTTGTCGCGATAACAGGTTCATCGCGCTGATCATAAGCATAGCGTATTCGCAGCTGTCGCGCGCGACGCCGCGTGGTCCCAGCGTCTCATACGCGCACATACCCTGTGGCACAAATATTAGCCTTGATAGCCTGCCGACGATATCAATGGTTCATAGAGCTTGAAGGAAATTCTCGCTAGTTGTCCGTGGTGGAGTCTTATTTTTTGATATTAAGGAGTCACTTTTCCCTGAGCCTGTTCAGGGTGTCCACCATCTATCATCATCTACAGCAACGCGTCGAGCCAGCAATGTCGAAACTTACCCTCTCAACATACGACCATAAAAGAAAATACGGAGTTCATGGTGAAGAATTTTTTCATATCCTCAGCCTGATGGTGACTATGCTTGACAGTAAAGAGCCTCCTACCGTCACATTTTAGGACCTAAAGAAGATGGAATATCCAAGTGGGTTACCTCACCGGAATTTCTTCAATTATCCGCTTCGGGCGTAGTTCAGTAGGGTGGTCTACGGTGGCGAAAAAATCGACTATCTCGCTGATCTCAGGTACCACATCGCGGTTGCGTGCCAGAATCTCTCGATGGCGCTCGTCTAGAAGTCTGTGGCGGAGTGTCATGATAGTATCTAATATGCTCTTTGATATGGTGGTAAAAATGTCTTCAGGCTCAGGGAAAAGTGACTCCTTAATATCAAAAAATAAGACTCCACCACGGACAACTAGCGGGAATGCCCTCCTTCAAGCTGTTTGAACCATTGATATCGTCGGCAGGCTAGTAATATTTGTGCCGCAGGATATGTGCGCGTATGCGACGGTGGGACCACGCGGCGTCGCGCGTGACACTCATATGCTCTTTAATATGGTGGTAAAAATGTCCGATGAGAATTTAATAAGCGTGTAATTTATAGCACCTCGAAAGACAATGAAGAAAAGTGACTTTTTTGCCTCCCCTATATGTGTTCTCAATGTTTCCGAATCAGTATTTTCGCAAAGGTCGAGGAGTCGAGCATTGCAGTGCTCAGAATTTCACCCATCAAAAACCTATCCAGAACGTCTTCAGTCTATCACAGTCTTGAATAGCGGATCTTTAGCAAAACTGTAGCATTTTCAAAAAGGGGAATAATGCGAATTGCAGGGGTGTATTTTCAGAGATAAACGTGTGAAAAAGAAGGTAATGTGGTCTGAAATGAAAATTCGCGTGCGGTTCACCATTAACCCATCTAAAACCCATCCAAACATTTCTATGCTCTTTCAGCAAGTGTGCTCCAGCGCTATTCTTGGCTGGGATTTCGATCCTCCTCGTTTTATGTCAGAAGATATATGTAGCAGATACCTTGCTGCGCGGATCCGCCAGATGCGCTTCTGGGTCATCTGGCGGATGCCTCAGTGGAGATAGCACATGACGTTTATTGGAGCTTGCTCGAACGTAAGAAGGCCACTGCTCCTTGGCACACTGCTCAGTCACTGAAGGATACATGAAGGATATATGATAGGATAGAGTATACCGCGTAATGAGGAACGGTAGCATTTCGCTACAAAAACTCAGGAAAAAGCTGAAGTTCGCTCGGGGCATCCAGCTATGTCGTACAACGATCTTTCTCTTTTTTCCCTTAGTTCCTCCAGATTTCATTTGAAATCGTTGATCTGGAAAATTCCTGCAGATTTCTTTACGAGCTGAGTCAAATGGCGTTAGCCGTTTCTCCTCTGAATTGACACCAGCCTCACAACCTGAAATTTCATGTACGTCGCCATTGCTTGCCCAATGGAGTCTGGCCGTTTCGTAGCGCCTACGTGCCTCTGGAGGTCATCAACCCGTAATGATAGTATGTTCTGACTGTTTTTTTCTTGAAACGAGAGCCAGAAATGGTTCCTTATCGGTCGGTGCATCCCTACGCGCAGATGAGAAGTGATAGCAGATATGAAGTGGTACAGGCGTTGCGTGAGAGCGAGAGCAATATCAAGCGCTGATCAAGTAATGTACGCTCACCAGCGAGAAGAGAAAACGTTGGAAGTCAAGCAGCTTGAACGGTGGTGATATGTGGCTTGTCACTTGAAACATCATTGAAGGCGCGGACCTCGATCAGGTATAGAAGTTGGAAATTTCGAGTTCGGAGGGTAATGTGGTTCGGGATGAGCAACCTTGTATCGGCCTCGTTGCTAGAAATTGTAGGGGAGGGGCGCTATATCACAATATAGGTTCACTGACGCCTCGTTCTTCCGGTGACTCCACTTCCAGCTCCGCCTCTAAGGCTCGCCTTTCACTAAAAAACGAGTACGAAGAAGCACAAAAATCGTCACTTGTAGAGTTCTTATCGGGGAATCGGGTGTGCGCATGAAGGCGTATTGTTCGAGATGGAGTTTGTTAGGCACGTACGAACGACCGAAAGGGGGTTCTGCCTAGGGCAGATGGCGTGTTTTTTTTTCTGCTTTTTCCTGCACTACCAAATCTTTCAGAAACTTTTCTTCCATACGTGAATCGCTGACACATTATACGTGATGGCGAATAATCGCTGACTTTGGCTTCAAAGCCGAGAACAATGTTTCTCCATTTGCAACTGGAACACTGCACGTCATGCGTGGGATTTCAATTTCGCTTCAGAGTTGCTGCCAACTCAAATGGAAATCTAGTCAACGAACATTTCATGGTATAACACAAACACTGATTGTGTCGCGAGACATCTAGACAGTATAGTTGCCCCCAGATCTTCCTCGTCGATGACACGCTCAACACACTCAACACTCGCCGGATTTGCGATTGCGCTCGGATGAACCTCCGGTCAAGGTTTCAACATCTAATCGTATGTATACCGGTGAGGAATACTGATGAAAATATGCTTCTGAGTTCCGGAAAAAAATTCAAAAATTTTAATGGAAAAAACTACAGCGCCAGCGAGAATATAGAACTAAGTTCTGAGGAGTTAGTAAAGAAAGAGTGGCGGTTTCGTATGACTGTTTTATATCTACGATACAAGACAGCACATTCGCTTCAGCATTATTGTTTGCATAACGGATTATGATACTATTCGAAGTAGAACATTACAGGACTTTTCACCGTTGTGACAGTGAATATACACATTTAGGCTCTGACATGAACAGAATGAATAAGATTAGTTCGCTCATCAAATGTACTCCATTTTGAACAGCAGCACCGAACGCCGTTAATGGACATGCATTTAGGCACTTATCGTTATGTAATCTAAAGAAATATGAGAGCTTCGTAGCTCTAAATCGGAATCAGCTGATCATTTTTTGCATCGTGTTATTGTGATGAAAACTGAAACGGCATAGTGAGGTATTATTTCGTATAGCAGTTGGCTGTGCGCACGTTTTCATCGAATGCTGAGTCATGAACAAGAGAATTGCCTCTAGTCAATTCGAGAATCCGCATCTTTCACTTCCTCGCAGTCCTCTGCATACCATCACGTTTAGTTCGTTGCAACCGTAAAGGAATCTCCAGCTATCAACCCAGTCGTCCAGCTCCGATACTGATGCGTACGTGATAATTAATTCAGTAGTAAAAAAAACAGTGAGAAAACACTTTGAGTAACCATGCCGAACCGAGCTTGTACAGCCAAGTGGGGGCGTGCTACGAGCTCTCACATGCTGGCAGGGCACGCCATTGTTGTGATAACCACAACAGGAGATCGTGATTGATATAGAGGGAGTGGGCCCCTAGTGCAGGGCCCTTCCTGAAGTGCGGGGTGGGGGTCCACGATACTCTGATGTCGTTCAGCTTCAGTGACGAAGGACATACATGTGAAGAACACCTGGAGAGACAAACACAAGACAGAGGCAGCCTGCCAGCGGAGAAGTAGGGGACAGGGGTGGCACGAAATACGATGGCCGCCTACGGCAACGTCTGTCTGTCTGTCTGTCTGTTGGTTTGTTTGTCTGTCTGTCTCTCTGTCCGGAAATTCGGAATCACTTGAAGAGCCAGTTCGAGGGGGCGGGTCAAGGGTGGGTTGTTTAGGGCATCGGTCAAGATGTACGGAACACACATGAACTAAGCTAAGGCCCGCCAACTGTGAGCGGGGTGTGCGCACAGTTGTGAGCTACATATCTCAAAAATTCGTAGTTCGGTTCCAAATAAGCCCCGAGAGTGGAAAAAGTGGTAAACGATAAGCAATCAATTGGCGGACGAAATGAGTGAGACAAACAAATTCTGCTCGCGGCGTTCTATAGATGGGCGGTACTTTGCAGGAAATACCTTGGCGGACGAAATTTTATGAAGCACACCCCTGATGGGTGGGGCTTTTGCAGAGGTGAACGGTGCCGAGAACAAAAAATCTCAAAACGCAATCGTAAAACCCCACGAAATGGGGAGTAAGGTGAAATTGAGGAATGGTTCGGCAGATGAAGTTAGTGAGGGATAACCGTAGGGAGTATACCACATGGTTGGTACCTCGGCAATAGTTATCAATAGTCTTTTCTGCGAATCCTCATCACTGAGCGGAGTGCCGGACAGAAAATTTTGATGACTGTCTGCTGGGGGTATATACAAAAAAGGTGAAGTGCGGTAATTCTCGAAATATTTTTAGTAACCATCCGGCCAACGAAGCCGGCCGATCTGACTGGCCCTCCCTTTCATAGAAAACTTCTCATGGAAAATCTTATCAAGAAATTGCACCTTCCCAGTACCTCTGCGTGAGAGCCCTACGCATGTGCACTACTGAGGTGATGTTAATCAGCGCCCAGCTCTTTCCTTACGCCCTTGGAGAAGCATATGTTTTGGAGGCATATCGAAGTCTTCAAACGACCTGGAAGTGTTATGGCCAAACTGGAAGTGTTATGGCGTCGCTGGGCTAGGTTTCTCTTGCCGTCCGAAAGGGGTGCGTAAACATCATGATGAGGGATTTTTTCGAAATGTAGGCCAAGGGAACGCATGAAAATCTTGCTAGAATGTAGTTACCTTCAAAATATTCCCACTGCTTTTTGTTCTGCGAGTGGCCTTGTTTGAAGCTTGTTATGGGAATTCGAAGCGTGAGGGCTTGTAAATGACCCCAAAAATCACAACGAGATTACAACGGAGAACGTTCCATGAAAACGGTTTTTTCTTGTTCGCTCAAACTCAGGTAATAAGGGTCGACCTAGTGCTCCACAGCCCTGCTTTCTTCTCTTCAGAGGCTCCCTACATCAAAGAAGTTATGGGTGTTCAAGCGGAGAGTAATCCTGGAGTGCTTGGCTTGAAAATGAGTTCGGACCGTGAAATAGCTCACTCCAATGCCTCGCCACAAA
Source organism: Cooperia oncophora (assembly GCA_036418165.1). Lineage (NCBI taxonomy): Eukaryota > Metazoa > Nematoda > Chromadorea > Rhabditida > Trichostrongylidae > Cooperia > Cooperia oncophora. The sequence continues at coordinate 45,975 of MU912169.1, read as the reverse complement.
GCACGCTCTAACTATAATTACACCTTAGAATGTCCGCCAACGAATAATATTCAAGTGTTGGCACATGGATTTTTCCGATTTTCTCTATCGTTCAATTACTAAAAAACGTTTTCGGAAAGAAAGGCAGCCTCTCATGACTGAGCGTAATGACATTGATTCCTTTTCTAGTTCTCCTCCAGCTACTCGAAATGAAAGAGTCCCCTAAAGTCTCGTAGGTAAGTCTACAAGGCCTTGTGATTGACTCTTGTGCGATTACTCAAAAGTGACGTGCCTTTCGAGTCCAGTTGTAATTTCAAAAAGACCTGATTTTCGGTTGAAGCGTTCGCTCGCACGGCGGCAGGTGCTGGCCGTATGATAAATAAACGACGTCAACGCGAAAATTATCGCCACAAGTCGGCGAGCGATCCTGAACAAAATAGACTCACGACCCCTTTTTTATCACGCTTGAACCTATACCGTGCAGCATTAAGACTATACTATAATATATATATACTATATGTATTTAGATGCGATTCAATTGGGAATCACTCTCAGTGGTCTGAGACGACAAGTACAAAAACAAGAATGAATGAAACCTTGTAAACAGTTCGCAGCTTCAAATGAATGAAACCCTTGCAAGAGTTCGCACTTTGCGATGACGTATAATATATGACTGGAGAATAGTGCCGCCCTTTTGAAGTGACTGAACATCACTCTCACTTCCTTTTTCCTGACTGTATCAAAGGGACTGGAACTTCCCTCTCAGAACTTCTTGCCACAAGCGCGCGCCTGGGTTGAGATCCCGGGTCGACTCCCCACCCCCAGACCATCCAAGCCTTCTGCCTCAAGGGACGGTACTGAGTCGGTACCAGATTTGTCTGGGAAGGATGAGAGCACTGACTCGTACATCGGTTGGGCCTCCACATTGTATAGGCACTTCGCATTCAATAAGCTGATATTCCGAATGAAAGAAGCAGGCGGTCGCATCCCACAAAGGAGCCGGTCAACCGCTACGACTTTATCCTTTGTTTTTTGAAACTGATTAGCATTTGTAGCACTGGTTCCTGGATGTACAAATTTTCAATTTCATCCTCAATCAAAAAAGCAAATAGAAGAAAACCAATCAATTTGGGTTCATTTATCCCTTAGTCAAACGAGCTTGAGTGTCTGAGACAATTGCAAGACAATTGACAATTAAAAGAAAAGAAAAGCACAAAATCGAGTCGGTCCTTCCTGAAAGCACTCGGAGCGGTCCAAGTAATAGTAGGACCGTTGGAGTGCGCTCGCGTGCCAGCGATCGCGGCGGTCGCTACAATCGCAACGCTCACCGCTGCTGTCGCGGTGTATGAAGTTCATACTATCAGCGCTGCTTAATGCACCAGTTTGCATCCATCGAGTCTCCAGCTTTTCTATACCTTCCATAAGCATTCGAACGATAACGAAAGGAAAGCCAATCGCGTTTTCTCCGTTTTTGTGCTAGAGGCTTTTTCCTTTTTGCAGTTTCTGTTAACTTTCCTTTCCTCTGCTGCTATGAGCTCGTTCGCTTTTATTGGGTTTATATTGTGCTGCCTTTCGAGGTTCTGAGGCTTCGTCATGGTCGTTGTCTTTACGGTAAACCCTCTAGCCTTGTAAGTACAACAGGGTTTGTAAAATAGCGATATCAGTACAATCCCCTTACCAGTGACCAACTAGGAACCCACCCCTATACCAAGAGTCATGGGGCTTGCGCTCGGTGATGTTAAAACTTTCATGTACTTTCAGACTTACCGCTTGTGGAAAGAAAACCAGTAATCAATAAGTAAAGTAACAGCAAGCTCTTATTCTTTTCTATGTTTGTGCAGATGATATCGAAAATGTTGAAGTAGTTATGATGTTTGGCTGCAAAAATTATCTCATTTCCCCTGGATACATTAGCGCAGAATGCTTCTTCATTGCGCAGAATGCTTCTTCATTACAATGTCAGAACGATTGTGTAGCTGATCTTGAAAATAAGTATTTTTGGGTGATTTCCATACCCATTCATACTATTATTGACGCTGGAATATATCTATCAGCTTTCCCACGCTATCAAAAGGCCCTGTGCCTTTTCCAAAACATTTCACCCATTTTAATACAATTAATGCAGAAACGACCCTGCTTATCCTTTTTATAGAAAAGGGTACTGTGGAAGCTGATCGAGCAGTTCAACTGCTATACTTCTGCTGCCTTACATGCTGTTCTTCTCTCACAATGCAATAGTTGTATTTTTGTCTCACTCATCTCTGTGTTATACATCACCACAAAAAAGAGTGAGTGTCGCTTGGAGTAGTCGCTGTTTTCTGGCTCGCTCCTTGCGGCCGTATCACTTCGACGGTCGAAACAGCGTAACCAATGCCTTGTAAGAAAAGAATCCCTGAGTTTCAGCCCTTACAGTGGAGCGGCGAGTATGTGAACATATTTCCTGTGTACAAAAATGTTATTTCAATAAACAGGTAGTACTTCTTTGAAGCACGAAATGTTTGTGTTCTCTGTGGCAATTTCGCAGGCGATACTGGCAAAGAATTTGACGCGCAGTTGTTTTGTATGGCAGTCCTCCAACTTTGTAAAGCTGGCGTTCAAAATGGTATAGCCATTCCTCTCAGTCCTCTTGGTAATAGTAGTCGTGAGGTACACTGTAACGATAATGCTTTCGGCATATTATTGAACCTTTTTGTAGCGGCGCTCATTCCACTTCTCCACGAAATCGCGCAGGCTTAATGAATGCGATAATGGCTATGGCAACACCCTGCAAGTCGTTGTACAGGCCATAACGCATTCAGTAGGCTGTAGGTCTCATTAGGCTTGGCAGGACCGTGTGTAAGTCGGTGAGCAGGCTTGTATTTTCCTATTCACAGAGAGGAATCTGGTGGTGAATTGGCCAGCTTTCTACCAGTCAGACCCTCGCGGCATTCATCAGACTACGCGTGCGTTTGCTATTCGCTGTGAAGAACCCATCAGATAGGTGCCCTCCTCTATTGAAGACCGACATTATTGTGGTCCCCGTGAAATTCATGGTACCTTACAGCAGCACTGCCTTTTCGAAGACATCATTGAGTACTGACTATCCTTTAACTCCAGCCTAAAAAGCTGCGTGCGCTTAGCAACAGGGACCTTGTTGGAAATCCGATCACGACACAGGTCTAAGTGCTGATATGTATTTCCATACTCCATGTCGCTCTTTGTTGACACGATTCTTATGAGATTACCAGCAAACGAGTGCATGGTCTCTATTGTATGCTGACAACGTGATGCATTTTTTTTTTTTTTTGTTTTTTTTTTTTTTTTTTTTTTTTTTTTTTTTTATTTTTTTTTTTTTTTTTTTTTTTTTTTTTTTTTTTGTTTTTGCCTGTGGAGAAAAGCGATTTCGAGCTGGCGCAATGGTCCTTCTTTGAGAATTCGGCGTTCGCTCAGACAGCCCTGCATCCCGGCGATGACTGATTATTGGAGCACACCTCGATGAGGCAAACGGATAACTGGCATCATACTAGCAAAAGAGTAGACCTGGCCACATAAAGGAGAAGAGGATGAAGAAAAAAAAGAGTATTTGTGCATTGATGACGGTTTATCTAATTTTTATGCAGGAAACCCGTCTTCAATCAGTCTTCTGAGGACCATGAAAGTTAATTACTTATTCTTCTGGGTCGCTCTTCTCTTGGTAAGCTTGTTCTTATGGAAAGGATCTTATATAAACCTTCATGTCTGGTTCATTCAAAGCTATTTCAGATGTGCTCTCTCAGCATTTCTCCTGCTTGCAAATGCGATGCTTGGACCTTGTGTCACAGCAGCAAATATGGTTTCGGCTATCGTTACTGCTCTGCTAGCGAGGCTGCTCGCGAAAAGCGTCGAGGCTTATTCGGGCTTCCCGGGGTTTGGCGGCTTGGCTAAGAGGATCTCTAATGGCTCAAGATTTAAATGAGATATTTTCACACCCAAAGTCGAATAAACGTGGCTGCACTGTAATGTTTACGCTGCACATTGGTAATTGTTGCTGGAACCATTTTCGTGAAATTTCTTCACTTCCTCTCTCACAGCTCTTATGAGAACTTATATGGTGAAAAGGGTTGTATCTTTCCCAAGAGCCCCCTATTACACTGACCGGGGAAGCCCTCCTAATTACTATGAAAGTTTGAATGGAGACCTGGGTAGATCGATAGAGTCTGCAAGGTTATTTACAAATATATATAGCAAAACTGCAAGTGTATTTCACAAGCAACTTATGAGCAGGTAAAGATTGTAGTTGTGCAGTAGGCTGGAGGCTTGGTGGTTATCTGTGAAGCATAAGCGAGGAACTGCATACGTCCAATCGAGTCGTGGTGGTTCAGTGATAAGGTTCGACGTTCGCTGGTCGTTTTGATAGGGGGAGTGGTTAATTCGGGGATTCAGCCCAATCGGGAGATGGGGATAGCTGTCGGTCTTCTACTCCTCTACATATAGGTACCCTGTGCGCTTACCTGAGAGATGAATCGTTGCCGCTCGCGAGGATAGCGGTTGCGCTGCTGAAAAAGTGTCCTAAATCCGTCGCTCGCAGAATGGCGGCATTAGGGCTGTGGGGTGATGAGAGCTCATACCGTTCGCCCCAACCAAAAAGCAAAGCGTGCTTGACAAGCCATACTCCCAGTCGTAGCCTAACACCCTACTTGTCCTCTACGTCCTCCACTAATTGGTGGAGACGCCGCTGTTCTCTTTGAGGTTTGTTGCAGAGCTTTGGTACGAGCACAAGTGGTGCATCTGGTGGGCGCTGAGTAGCGACAAAGAAATCGTTCTATCACATTTCGTTCTGGATAGAAAACATCGTTGTTGGGGAACCCCAACAAGGGGGGGGGGGTCGTATTTGGCCGTCAGGAGAGAAGTGAGTCGTATTTGAGCCGAGAAATAATTGTTTTGATAGTTGATTTTTCTCGCTCCACTGACGTTGTAAAGGTGGGGGTCGTACATGCTCATTGTGGGAGGGGGGCGGGATGGTTGGTTTTCGGCCTTCCAGGAGTGGTGGTTGACTTTTTGTGATTTTTCTGTTTCTTGCGTGCCTTTCCAAGTTTGCTCATCTTCGCCCGCTAACTCGCGTGGTATCGGATCCAGCCAGATCTAGTCTCGTATGTTGCTTAGAGAGTAAAGCCATTTGCAAGGCAAAATGTATTAAGCTCATTCTTATTTGGCTAAGCTATTTTGTGTATTGTTCAGGCACGCATATTGCGATTGTGAATCATTTTCCTGAATTAATAATTAACGACCCCCCCTACATCCGCCGTATATCCATCTTCAACTACGAACGCCCTCCCCACTTCACCTTTTCCCTGGATTTTTCCAACCTCCTACACTGTTGTCTTATTTTTCCTCTAAAAATTTCTGTTTTTTAACAAAATTTTGCTGGCGGGCAGGGGGGGGGGTCGCAGTACTACGTACGTATCCCAAGCACGTCCAGCACTCTGGCGCTGCTGTAAGCATACTGACAATACGTGACGCAGGAAGGGGCGATGATAAAAGCTTGAGCACCGCCCAGTGAGGGCCCCCATGAATCTATAAACAAACAAGAGGAACTCACGACGCGACGTATTAATGAAACAAATGAAAGTACATTCCGGATTTTTCTGAACGTAAGGAGCAACATTTGCTTGCAATTGGGAAGCCCTACTAGAAATTACAGCTTTCAAACACCTGCGTGAAAGGCACCCATGCACGGCGCATTTGAACATGTTGATGCCAATTGCGCGCCGCAATGGCCCTATGTACCTGATATGCTGACGACCAACCATGTGTTTCAGAGAGTATACCAAAGTCTTCGAGGCCAACTGGAGGTTTCCTGGCCTTCGAAGGGGTTTGATTTTTCGGTGTGCGTGGGGCGATTACGAAATGATCACAACGGGGAATTTTTTCGAATAGTAGGCCTAGGAGGGGAATTAAGCCTTGCTGAGAAAGTAGAAATCTTCAAGTCCGGAACAGTTTCTTTTTTTACGAAAGGTTCGGTATGAAGCTTGCATGGACGTCCAAACGTAGCGACCTCGCGCGTTCGCAAAAATGATCACAGAATGAGATGATCAATGATCAAATCACAAAGATGATCACATTGTACCGGGGGAAAAATCTTCTGGAACCGGAACGTTTTTGAAATCGGCTTAATTTCAAGGTGATAAGAGCCAACCTACCTCTACTCATTCCCACTTACACCTCTCCGATAGCTCACTTCAACTGAAGTTAGTGTGTTCAAATGAGGGATACTTTCACGGGTTTGGCTTGAAATTGGCTCCAACCGGTGAAGTAGCGCCACCAAAGCGCTTGTATGACGGCGACCGCGAACACGGCCAGAATTCAAGTAATTCATGATTGCGTTCCCGACTGAGCGGTGAGTTTTTTCTATCCATTTTATTGTGAATTACTTTGAATTGTTTGTTTTGTGAGTGGTGATTTAATATTGTTTTGTTGAGTTTGTTCTTGTAGGGAGGAAATTGCTCAGGATTCAATTTCTACGGTTCCATAGGTAGCTTTTGCAATGGATTTTTTTCTAGATTTTGCGGATTAGTGGATTGGGATTTATCTAGACCAGATGAGGAGGGTTGGTGGGCGAAGTGTCTTGAAGTTTTTTGTGAGGAAGGAGGAAAAAGTTTCAGCAATATTTTTTTTAGTTTTTGGCCTAGGAATAGTTCGATAGTGCCTAGTTCTATTTATTGTCATCTACATCGTCCCTTTTGAGCTTCTTTTTACTTGTACCGTGTATCACCGCTCTCTCCACTTGAACATGGGCCATGCGTTTACGACCCCCCCCCCCTCCATCGCGGGCAAATACGACCCCTCTGTTGTGATGATCAGCGAACTAGCAAAGCTTAGAGGCACGATAAACCCTTAAAGCGAGTAGGATTAATACCCCTAGCAGGACGGAATCCCACATCCCTGAGCAGGCGCTGCGTAGCGTCTTTTCTATGCGAGGAGTCCCTATCAAGCTGTAAGGTGCCAATGTCCACCGCGCTCGTCCGTCCACAGGTGAACGAACGTACCTAACGCTCTTATTACTTCATTCGCGAACTTAAATATGAAGCGGGGAGATTGATATGATGCTGCCGCGGTGCTGCATGTATATATAAATACATCCCCACAATCGTATCTACCGTAGTGGTTTTTAGCACGATGCCCACGGGAAGCTTGCCCAAAGTTATTCTCTGTGTCATAAAGAGCAGGTCTTTCCTCGCTGGTTTTTGACGGTTTCTACTCCTTTTTTTCACCATTTTCCACATTGCGTAGCACCTTACCAGCAGTTCAGACCGAGTACCGAATTAGGTGCTACATGGCTTAACATACCGATCCAAACTCCTTCTATCGACGACACTCCCACAACGGCCGCAGCGATCACTAATGGAACGCCATCGGATCAACGGTTTTCACCCACAACATGCTGAACAGCTTATTTCCGTCTTCAACGTGCTCTTTGAGGCAGTAGTTTTTATTGACAACGAGAATAAAGCCTTTTTGACAGAGTGCCAGATTTTCCTGTTCGCTGCAAGCACTGGCCGTTTTAGAGTTTCATTTTTGGATTTTTCATTCACTTTATTCCCGCGTTTTATTTTCCTTCGAGCTGCTTCACGAAGATGCCATTATTATGTCCCTGCTTACTGCTTGAGATAATGTGTTTAGACTAGGTTGTCCGGAAAGTTCTCAGCGTTTTGTGCACCTATTTTTGTACATTCACTGCTGATTAAAAACTCATTCTGCCTTGCTTCTCAGTAGCACATCTTGTAGAGAATTCCTTGCGCTATCTGAGGGTATGATTGGCGTTTCACCATTGCTTGATTAACCCCCTTTTTTCAAGATTTTTTTCCAAGCATGTGAAGAGAGCACTTGACGGTTTTTTTCTTCGACTATAAATTGGGGCAATCCTCAATCAAAACAGCTCAACAAACCAGGTATGGGAGCCCAATAGTGCTAGAGAAAGCACTGAGCGGCAATGGCTCAACAAATTTCGTTCTGGAGATTTCAACCTTGAAGATGAACCTCATAGCGGTCCACCTAAAGCAATATCTGACGAGGAGTTTAGGGGGATTTTGGAGGCTGACGCATCCCAAACAGTTCGAGAGATAACAGAAGAGCTGGGCCTTGGCGAATCCACTGTTGCACAATTTCCGGAACGCATTGGGAAGGTGAAAAAACTCGAAAATTGGGTGCACCACAATCGGAGTGACCGACAGGAATCGACACGCCTCGAGGTTCCTTCTGCATTGCTTTTGCGCAGCAGAAACAACCTGTTTTTGGGCCGAATTGTCACCTGTGATGAAAAAGGGTCATGTATGATAACAGAGACGTTCTGGACAGTGGTTGGATTTCGACGAACCACCGAGGTAATTTACAAAGCTGAACCCTCACGAAAAAAAGATTCTGGTCACGGCTTGGTGGTCATCGGCTGGTCTGATCCACTATAACTTTTTATCACCAGGCCAAACCATCACAGCAGAACCCTACTGTGAAGAAATCGACGAATTTTACCGAAAATTTTGTCAGATGCAGCCAACACTTATCAAAAGTAAGGGTCCGATTCCTTTGCATGACAACTCCCGCCCACACGTTTCACAAATCACTATCCATAAATAGAACGAATTGGAGGATAAAGCTCTACCTCACCCGCCATATACTCCAGACCTTTCACCAACCGACTATCACCTTTTTTAACATTTTCAGAACTCCCTTGCTGGAAAATACTTCATCAATCAAGACCACGCAAAAAAGCCTTAGTGGATTTCGTGAATTTCCGACCATCCAGTTTTTCACTTTGATGGGACTTCTCGACTGCTGTCACATTGGCAAAAGTGTGCTGATTTGAATGGTGCCTATTTCGATTAAATCCGATAAGCATAAAAAAGTTACGATCGTTTAGAGTGAAACACCCAAAACGCTGAGAACTTTCCGGACAACTTAATATATTTTCAGCGCATTCGCCATGGTTTTTGTTTCAACTTGATCTTTGACGGCTAATCTCACGCGTAGACCTGCACAGGTGCTGACTGAAGCAGTTAATAAGGGCCCAATTGTGAGCGTTTGGGGCGTTTCGTCCCGTTTTCGCGTTACTGTTGTACCACAGAGTGCCTCTGCTCCCTTTTCTCGAACAAAAAAAAACGGATTGTCGTGCCCACTGCCTTCAAGAAACATTATATCACGACATTATCAAGCATAACAGTTATCACATTAACCACAATCAAAAAAATTCGCGGGACCAACAACGTATCCCCTCGGAAACCCTGCTTCGGGTTATATAGCCTTACGCCGTTAGTTCGAGTTAAAAGCCACTACGCTCTCCCGACTGACAACAAAATACAAAAATAAACCCGCGCAAGCGCTCGTCCTAAAAAATTCTGTCATTCTCCTCCGGGAGGTCGACTGCAGATATGGGTGACGGTTTAGTAATCCCCGTCTAAAGACCTTCAAGCGATACTTATTCCAAATATCCACTTCGACCCACCTTCCCTTGTCAGAAGAGTTACGGAAACCTTCGACCTAATCGTGAATTGCTTCGATCTCAGTGGTACGAACATTACGGATTGCCTTCACCACTCTCTTCTTGATCAGTTTTACTGCTGATGCTGTGCACTGTGCTCTTCAGAGTAGCGACAGAACTTCCCAGCAGCAGTACGGAAGCACCGTCGCTGGAGGAGAAGAGGGAAGTTTGGGTGTAGAAGGTGGCCTGCTCCAGAGCTAGAGAATGTGATATTTCGAGAGTTCACATAGCGGTAGGAATCCCATTGGTAGGAGTCTCCATGGAGGGAAGACGTCGTAATCATCTGGGTGTGAATGGTCAGAGCACCTTTCACAACCTGCCTTCGCTATAGCAGAACTTTGCCCGAGTTTCCAAGGAGGGTAGAAAGTTCACCACCAACTCTCACTCAGATGTATGAGCTTGTTGCGTCGTTACCTAAGGGCGTGCAACATGTATACAGGGGGGGGGCCAAAAAAAAGTCATTCCGTCGAGTCACATATGAGCGAAGTTTTCGCAGCCCAGACAGAGGAAGTGGATATGAGTACCAGGGCGGAAGATACCCAAGACGTTCCTCAATAAGCAGGAGCTAGCTCTCGCCCATCACCTTCATGTACACCAAAATATGAGGTCATCTCCCGTCGCAGCCTGACTGGAGAAGACCTTTAGAATTCACGTGGCCTCCAAACAGCTGCGGAACTTCTTGAATGGAATCACCCATGGATAGCTACCTGGAGACCAGTACTCTTGATCCGCAAGACCTCAAACATCGAGCAGCTCCGGCAACGTCGCTACGGTCCAGGACGTCATCTTCACCCCATTCACCAAGGCGCGGGTTGATGGTGTGGACCGGCCGTACCTGGAATGGATGAACAGATATTTTCTTCGTGGGCCCCAGACTGAGGGTGTGGCTACATCGAGCAACTCGAGGAGAGTATCCCATCTTCATGTCGTCGCCCGTACCTTCTTGGAAACTTCTGTCATGCCTCAGAGGATCCTCGCTCACTGCACCAGCACATTCCAATCCGACGCGGCGTCTGGAAACAACTTATAGAGATATACATATAGAGACTAGACAAGACGTAATGAGCACTATGAAAAAAGATGGAGTTAATTTAAAGGCGGGGGTCTGAACTAAACCCTTAATTGCTCGTTCGGGAACGGAGCTCAACAGGTGGCTCTACAGTGCGCGAGAAATCACAATCCTCGCTTCAACTCGGTACCCCCCACTTCCTTTGCGCCGCGCGGCCCGAATCTGCTCAAGGCGCTCCTCCAGAAGGCTGTAGAGAGAGATTATAGTTATAGTATTTAATGTGCTCATTTGATATAGTGTTAATAAAATGTCCAATAAAAATATAATAAAGTGTCTTGATAGCGGCCTTGAAAGTCATGAAAGGCAAAACGTACTTTTTTTTGAACAAAGCCCCCCTGTATACGCGGTCATGGAATAGTGGAAATAGCACTGCGTATCAGTCGAACTTAGAGGTCTTTCTGTTGTGGAGGGGAAAACACTTCCTAAGCAGCGGAGGCAGCGAATAAATTAGAGAATAAGAGAGCTAAGGCAGCACTCGACGACAGAAAGTCTGACACTTTTGTCTGCAGCGTTTTAATTATTTCATGGGAGGGCAAGAGGGAAATGTGAGAAAGGAACATTTCACGGGCTGCTCCCCAATAATGATTGCTAATGTCGAACTATGAACAATGCTGAGCATGTTTTTCGACGTTTGCAAGGAGACGCGACGTGTGAGTGTGTGTGGCCCGGCGTGGATGTGGTCGCAAATTGACGAAAATGAGTTGCACCCTGAACCTTCGAATGGTTCCAGACATGTATGACTTGGATAGAGAATTGTTTCAAAAAGACAGGAGCTTACTGTCCTAACATATAAATAAGAAACGATAAAAGAAGATCAAGGTCATGCTACTTTGTCACAATATAGACGCAAAAGACTGGTTTTTCTTGGCATAAAATCTCTGATGATCCCGTGAACGTCGACGCAAAGCAGCCTAGTTGTTGTAAATCCAGCGTCCAAGTTAGGGGAGGGGTCAGTGATCAAGAAATGCTAGGTTGGCATACGCTAAACGCTTACCGAAGTTAATTCCCAAAACACTGGCAAGCATCAACGGTGGCTTTCTTCATATATTTTTGTTCAGTTTTTTTTCCGGCTCAGTGAATTGCGTCCTTCTGTTAATCAAATCTGCATAAACTTTATTGGCCCAGGACACGTCGGACCGTATAGAGATACAGCAAGAAGGCGTGCAGCCACGGAAAAATCGCAAACCCACTATTCCGCGCTTTCGCAATAGTTTTCCCATATATAACTCACATGAAACTTTATATATACATAAGAACATCAAACACTAAAGAGCTATCTAAATATCAAAGTCGCTATAATTTGGTGCCAAGATGGAACTTTTGGAGATCACTGCACGTGCACACCGAATAAATAGATAGATAAGATATAATCCGTTTTCAAAGGTTTCTAATGCTTTGGGAAGAGAAGGTTCCTTGAATGTAGTAAAAAAGATAAGAGATAATTAAGTCAACATTTAGACAGAAAGCGAACATTCTTAGTCAACCTCACACGAGTGATCCTTCTGTTTTGATGGGCCGCGGAACTATGACATACACTTTACATCACCGCAATTGTCGGGTCGTAATCAGCGGCTCGCACCTGCGGCGTTTCCATCATTGGTTGCTCCCTCCCTGAATCGATCTTTACCCGATCGCCATTAGTAGAGCAACGAGGCCAAACGCCCATTTGGACCGCGTTGCACAGCCGTCCTCCGACAGTCCGCAATGGTAAGGACTGTAACTACATCATCGCTTGCACGGGAAAATATCCCAGCACTTTTGATTGACCTGACTATGGGGAGCAACACTGCATCAATAAGCCCGAAAGTGAATTCTTTTACTACTGTGAATGTTTCAGAATGTTAAATCGAGCCGTGGGGGCAGCGTCCAACCCGCTGACGGAGTGGGCTCGTAGTTTGTGAATCACATGTTGTCGAATGTGTTGGCCGTTTCCCCGGTGAATTGAGCACTCCTGCGTCGATAAATAGAACGATGAATAGAACTGCGATAGTTCGATGTTCATTAAAGGCAGTTGGCAGGATAAACCGTCCATGGCGAGCAGGAATGGTTCGCCTGGCAGGAATGAACGACTCTGAGCAGGTGCTGCATAATCCCTTCTGCAGGGAAGGTGCTCTTATAAGGGCGCTATCAAGCCACAACATTCTTACCCAGACACCCGCCACGCCTGCCCGCCCACAAATGGGCGACGGTTTCAGACGCTCTAATTGATTCATGCTAAGCAATTTATGAAGCGAAGGCATTGGTATGAAGCGGCCGTGATGCTGCATGGATATATGAGTACAGATATGCAGCCGTAGCTTCGGTAGCGGTTATTGGCAAAATGCCTGGGGAACTCGTCCGAAATTGGTTACTAACACAGTGAGAACGGAGGCTCTTTTTCCGCAGGCTTCTAACCGTTTCACTTCGTTCTTTCGCCGTTTCCCCACTATATAGCGCCCTGCTAGCATTTTAGACCGAGCACCCAATCATCGTACCAACTGCCTTTAAAGGTGGCGATGGCAGCCTTTGCTTCGATCCTTTGGTTTTCTGAGCTGCGCAGCGGGTTCTCGGTCGCGCATATATCATTCAACCCGAAAACTCAATGTTTCCGACAATCCTTTTACTAACATTTGTCCCATCAATGCTAATGAAAGTCAACGCAAGTGGATTTGGTAGTGGATGATGTTATCATAGTAACTAGATGTCAAATACACTCCAGTGGTCTTCCAAACGCTGACTGTACTCTCACTTTGCGGACACTGTGGGTCTGCGGGTCTAAAAACTTCCAAAATCCTCGGGAAGCCACGTCTGTATGCCAAAAATTTTCATCTTCATAGCAACTTTTTTTTATCGGTGTCCGAAACTCTAGTCTTCTTTCGAGTCATTGCAAGGAGCAAAGGCAGTTTTGGCACGTGAAAATATTTGTGGAACATCAGAAAACTCGAAGAATGTGAACAGTATGGTGGCTTTGTGGGCGCTGAATTTAGTCGTTATGCAAAAATATTGCAGTCGTGCAGCATGTTCCAAGCCGACTACTGTTATTCATTGGTAACAATGTTATGTATAACATACCGAAATTTTAAATGAATTGGTTGGATGAGAAAAAAGTTAAAAGTTATGGGCGAACAGTTTGACCGAATACTTTTGAGCTCTACAGCATGTACCTATTGGTGATCGCACGCCTCCTTTCGAAATGAGTGAAAGATGGTCAGCTGCTCGATGAGGCTTCCAAGAACACCGTGCTGCCCTAAAGCGTACCTTGTATAAACGCAGGACCACAAGCGAATACCTTGACCAGTAAATGATGACCAAATGCGAAGACAATTTCTGCAGCGATAGACGAACGACACGCATGATGCCGATGGTACTGTAGCTGGTCACGAAACACATTGGCCGCTAGTAAGTTGGCCAATATCATGGCCAGGTTGCTCTTGGAGGTAAAACCGCGACCTGCGTACAGACTTGCCATACATAAGCACACTGTGGCGATATGGCATGTGCAACAAGTTGACCTTGCAAGACGTTGTATTAGCCACCTGGCATTCAATGGGTGTCTAAGACCTCTGAAGCTGGAATGGGCGTCATACCTTTAAAAGGTTCAATAAATGGCAAAAGCTTAGTCCGATATGCTGTTCTCCACGAGTCCTATTACTGTGATGACACAAAAGTAGTGATTGAACCATTTTGACTGCAGTCAAATGATTATGCAGAGTGAAATTTGAAGAGCCGCTCAAAAATTTCAGGTGGCCATCCGTGATTTCCTCCACAGTTCGTGCTGCAGGAGGGTTCCACCTACACCGGAACAACATTTTTGTGCGCAGACAAAATTTTACAGTACTTTGCCGCTCTATCACAAGGGATGTAAATCTTTGCTTTGGTCAGGTATCTTAGGTATATGAATTGCTTGTTCATCCTCCAGTAGTAATCTTCCAGAGACCGGTTACGGTATTTTGACCGTCGAGACATGGAGAGTGAAAAGAGAACAAAAGTCAACGACTGTAAACGACGTGTGAGAGTTGTTTTGTTTGTAGAGATATTCTATGTCAGTGGTTTAGATAGGCAAAAAACCACCAAGTGGAGAAGAGGAGAGGGAAAGGGGGAGGGACGAGAGAGAGAGCGAGATAAGAATGGCATTGCGAGGCAGTTTAAGCATTTCCACTTGAACTGCTCGATCAGCTTCTTACCCACGCTCTTTTATACCGATGATAAACAGGGCTCAAGCATTGATTGTAACAAAATGATGAAATATTTTAGGGAAGGCACTTGGGTTTTTTGATAGTGAAAATTGATGTGTACAATCCAGCTTTATTCCGCATTATTCATGAAGGTGTATTGAAATCAACTGACTGAATATTTGCTCTTCAAGAATAGCATTACAAGCTCTGCCGCTCTTTGTTATTGAAATAGAGGTGCATTTTTCGACGTGGCGCTTGGATAACCAGGACAAATGAGAATCTCCTCTGCACAAGCTGGAAAGGAATAAGAGATTGCTCTTATTCGATTGGTTGATTCCTGGTTTCCTTTGAAAAAAAGGAACTTTAAAGTAAGCGCGTGAATGCACGAGCACTCCTGTACTTATTTCGTTAAGAGCACTCATGCACACGGGCGCTCCTTCGATTCAAGGACACTGTTAGGAGAGTCACAGGGCCCATTTGGTCGGTGTTAAGTGGATCGTGCCGATACCCTCATTTTACATGCTCTCATGCTGTACTGCATCATTTAGTCTGGGAAGGGCACCCTGCACAGAACTTATCATCAACCACTGTGTTAACGTGAGCGTAAGGCGATCAAATTCAACGCTAAATGATAGAAATTGCTGTGGTGAACATTTTAGGTAAAGACAGCTTGTCAACAAGTATCGATAGGTGTCAATAGGTCTCAACAGACAGCTTCAAAGCAAGGCTTACCGCGTTTCAGCTATCGGAATCTAGTACTCCCCATCCAACAGCATTTCTTCCTCCGCCCACTCAGTTTCGATGAATTCTCCTTTGGTGTTATGAAGCCATTTCCACCGAATGGATGCCTGAAGAGGTTGTGCACCTCAAGTTTGCATGCAACCCGTCGAGGCAACAAGGTCGCTGCACCATAACGTCATCGCTCTCTTCGGCCTATCAGCAGGCATTTCTTGAAGACTGAACAATCCCTCCATCTCCTCACTCGGGCGAGCATCGACAGCAGAATTGCTGTTCACCGTAGCACTCATCAAGTTTTCTGCTGACATGCTCAGCATATGAAATACTTCTTGTCCTTCTTCTCCCACTTCTGCCTCCCTTCTCTTAGGGTGCTATTACTTTACTCAATCACATTAAGTGTGCCGTTTTCAGTAGTAGTACCTACGCGCCCATTAAGGTCATCAGCTCACAATAATAGCTCTAGCAGAAGTTCAGAAGTCTTCTGCTCAAACAAGAGCCAGGCGTGGTTCTTGTATCGTTCGGTGCAAACTTTCGTGGGGACACGAGTAGAAAAATGGCACAGCCGTTGCTTGAAAACGACAAGAATCATCGTCAGGCGGTCATCAAAACGTTGCACGCTTGGTGGTATAGGGTTGTTGCGTGAAACAGTGCCAAAGCCGCCAACAATATCTCTCCGCTTGTAACTGAACCACCTTACCTCGGGCGAAGACGTTTTCGAGAAGTATTTAACTGCGCTTTAAGGTTACTGCTGACCGGCAGCAACTTGTATGCGAACTTGTTTTGAAGCACAAACAGTGTGTGTTGCAAGACCTGTATACTACATAATATACAGGGGGGGCCAAAAAGTCATTTTGCCTCCATGACTTTCAAAGCGCTATAAGTTACACTTTATTGAATTTTTATCGGACATTTTTACTACCCTATTAAAGAGCACATTAAATACCATAATGATACTCCGCCACAGCCTTCCGGAGGAGCGCTATCGAGAGATTCGGCCGCGCGAAAGTGAGTGGGTACCGGAGTTGAGCGCGATAGTCGATTTCTCCGCCACCATAGACCACCCTATTGAACTCCGCCCGAAGCGAGTAATTGAGGGGGTTTAGTTCAGGACCCTCGCTTAAACACTCCTCTTTTCCAGGCACTCAACGTTCTTCCATTCCAACTAGGTGAAAGTTTTAACGCCCTTCGATTTCATGTGGTGGCAGTCAATGCTGTAGCAGTACAAAGTTTCCAAGAAGGTACGGGCGACGATATGTGGAGAGGATATTCTTCTCGAGCTGCTCGATGTAACCGCCAGTGCTCACCTTCAGTCCTTTGCCCGCGAAGAAAATATTGGTTTCTCCATTCCAGGTACGTCCGGTCCTACCATCAACTGGCGCCTTGGCGACTGGGGTGACGATGATTTCCTGGACCGTAGCGACGTTGACGGAGCTGGTCGATGATGGAGGTCTTCCAGATCGAGAGTACTTGTCTCCAGGTAGCCATCCATGGGTGACTCCATACTAGAAGTTTCGTAGCTGTTTGGGGGTGACATGAGTTCCGAAGGTCTTCTCCAGTCAGGTTGCGACTGGAGATGACTTCATATTTTGGTGTACATGAAGGCGATAGGCAGGCGCCAGCTCCTGCTTATAGAGGAACATCTTGGGTATCTTCCGCCCTGGTACTCATATCCACTTCCTTTGTGTGGGCTGCGAAAACTTCGCTCATATGTGACTCGGCCGGAATGACTTTTTTTTTGGGCCCCCTTGTAGTTGCCCGATTCCACATGTATGAGACACCAGTTCGTCAATTTTTTATTATCGGAATGGAGGGTTGAAGTTACGGCGTGACTACAGAGATGCCGTACACAACGGTAGTTCGAAGAATCCTCTCCAAAGCGGACTTCAACCTCTTTAATATACGTCTAGTGCCTGTGGTTGATGAGAAATAAGCTCCTGATTGCTGAGTCGTAAATATGGAAAAACTGCAGCATCAGCGAGAGTGTGAGCTTACGCTTTGAGAACTAAGAACCTTTTTGGAAAGGAAGTCAGCTTCTTATGACTGACAGTGACGATACCGGTCCTTTCCAAGTTTTCCTGCTCTGACCACCCGATTGTAAAAGTTACTCCAAAATCTCGTGATAAGTCTGCATAGCGTCGTGATTGACCCTTGTGCGACCACTCAAAGAGACGTGCATGTTGAATTCAGTTACAAGTTCAAAAAGCATGTGCAGCGAGTGTGCTCATATAAACTAACAGAAAACCTAAAATGGTAGAGGAATCGGCAAGACACCGTGAGAGGTTATATTTTAAAGTGATTTTAACGGAAGATAGTTTGTTCGCGTTCTGAAAAAAGTAAAAAAATACAAACGAATGAAACTCGAGTCTGATATGGTCGCAGTTTGCGATGCTGTAGTGGGATCACAGAATACGGATCTCCTTCCGAAGTTAAGAGTTTTGATAATTGTTACTTTCAGTTCCTTTTCTGACTGTGTTTTGTAGATACCCCTTCGAGGCATTCCTCTCTGAAAATTTCTTCACATATAGCCTTCTCTTCGCGTTACCAGCTCTTTATTTCTGTTATCTACTGCTTCGTCAGTTTTCCCATCATTGAACCTTCCCTGGATGCCTTTATGATCACTTTATCAGATATGTCATTTCGTTTGAGAATAAAAAGTGGCTCCAACTGACAGCGCTCCCATGCATTAGACTGCCACGCGGAACTGTTGGGAAGATGTGCCTCCTAGGCTTTCTGTTTATTCGCGTTGCTCATCAGAAACTAATGGGAGCGATATGGATACAACGGGTAATAATAATTGCATTTCAAGTTGTCTCGAAGCCATTGTGTACGGTAACAATAATTCGTGTTTACCCTTACCATTGCGTTTTACATTTGGTTTCCATTTGTACTGCACGAGTGTCCGCGTGCAAGGGAGACGCAAGGCTTCATGGGATATCAAGCGTGTACCTCATAAAAGTGATTTCGAAGGGTAAAGGCTTGATTGATTAGGAGGAAGCGCAATCCACCAGTGCAACAATTGTGATCCTTCATCATAGTCATTCGCCTCTAGTTAATGGCTGTGCACTGTATGGAAGTTGAATCGACCCCATAAAGAGATTCCTTGAAAATTTTGCTCGATTTTTGACGCTATTGCTTCTCAAGAGACAACTATACTTCTGGTGCGTGAGCTCACCTCATCACTGTCATGCAGTAGTGACTAGTTGCTTGTAGTTGCGCCTGTCCGTAGACCCAGGGTCTTCAAATGGCGCCTGCTCTCTCTATTACCTGGGATTGTGAAGCATCGCCTTGTACGAAATTGGCTGTGCGTGTGTCCGACGGTGTGTGATCCGCCCGACTCGATTCCTAGGAAGCAAGTGTGGAAGAATTGTAGCTGCTGCATAAAGGGGAAGATTTCAAGACTGCAACACGGTGAACCTTCAGGGTCTTTTGGATTTTAGTCATCCGAGAACCAACGGCAGAGGAATGCATCAGACCGTTGGAGCGTCTCTCTAGGAGCAGTACTGCACAAGCAACAGTTCGAAGCGGTCCTACTGTCGAGAGAGTGGAATCGACAATAAAACTGCGTTACGATGAACGGCCCTTCCCCACGTTTGTGATGAACTGCGTTGAACTCGACTTTCGCAAGGATGGTGAAGACAGCAATCTTTGAAGAAGGCAATTCCTGAGTACGAGAGGCCACTCAGGATCGCCGAGTGGATTGCAACATCACCTTTTCACAATTAGCTTGCTGTCAACTTTTTGCATTATGGGTGGTGCGTC
>MU912169.1:12839-26496 GCA_036418165.1 Cooperia oncophora | reverse complement strand
ATGTGGGTGATGTCCAGAAGGATTGAGTACACAGGTGGCGATTTATTTTCAGCATGCAAGTTTCCAGTGAGTGTATAGGTGAAAAAGAGAAGGAGTTACACGAAACTGCTTATAATGATTGCAAGTGTGCGGCGTTAATAGTGCAGCGAAGCCATCTTTACTTGACATTGAGGCGAGAAACACTTTATTTTTTTCCTTGTGGGAAGCATTTTATGTAACCGCACGGCCAATCCTGGTCTCGGGCCATGCTAAGAGAGCACACCTGAAACAACTACGAATGATGCCAGACATGTACTCGAATAAAAGTTGGTTTAATTGGACATCTGCTTACCAAAAGGAGAGCAATCCAAGAGAATAAGGCGAAGCATTCATTGCCTTCGGTGGTCTTGTAGCAGACGGGTCTCCTTCATAAAACACTGATGATCCGTTTCGTCAAAGCAAAAAACCTATTTACTGTCAATCACGGCGTTAAATTCAACGTGGGGCGATCAGATTTCTCAAACAATCACTGATAGAAATTTCTAGGTTAAACATGTTGCTATTGCTACTGTTACTGTTGCTTTCTGGACTTCCTTTACATTTTTTTCTTTTGTTTCTTGTCTTTGCTTCGTGTTGCATGTACATCGTAGTGTCTGGTTATCGAAACCAATTCTTTTGAGGTGATTCTATTCACATTTCTATAGAATGTGCTGGTGGAAGGTCAGGTTCCCGGACGGTCAATGCTTACGCTGCACTTCGTCAACGACATGCGAAATATCCCTGACGAGATGAGTGAGGTCGGAACACAGTAGCGTTTGTATCACTCTTTCTTGTGGTTGGACTTTTTTGCGGCCATGGCCTGGGTCTCGCTCAGACATGGTACATATATGAAAGCTACATGTTCGCGCCTACTTCGGAGTTGCGGGCGACCTCGTCGAGTTCATGGTCGTTCTTCCGATTGCAGGTTCGTCCCTCCATAATTTTCTCCTCAGTGATATTCTGTTCCAGAGTCATTATCTTCGTTCTTCCCATCTCAGTCACACTTCATCGCCCAAGCTGTATCGTACGATAATGCTGATAATGCTTTTTTCAAGGAAGCCACACGGAGTAAAGTCACCTATGAAGCTCTTGGAGGACAAACGTAACTCACGAAGTCTGCAAACGATCTATCACTAGTTAATTTATTTCAGTGACCATTCGGATTGCTTGGTTTACGCCTCTCTTTAGCCCGGCTTTGCCGGGCTTTTGGTTTTCGAGGCCCGCTTCATAATGGAAACGGGCTTTGTCCATTCACTGAGCTGCTCATATTGCGCTGTACTGATCGAATCGTAACAGATAAAGCAACTCAGCGGATCCTGCACTGCTGAGTCCACGCTCGAAGCTTCGACGAAATCAAATGCGAAATTCGCACATATTCACTAGCAACGTGAACTATTCCTAGGAACCCCGTATACTAGAACGACAGTTCAACAAATCTCCGGCTCGAGAGTCGTGGAGCGCCATTTTGCTCATGCTGCAGTCACGAGCAAGCTTACTTCAAGTTCAGACTGCCATTAAATGCAAAAGCTGGTTTGAGATTCTATAGTGTTTCTCACGTAATAGCTCAATTCCAGCGATCCCAATGGTGACTGGTTCGAGGCAGCAGTCAAGCATCCGGTTCGTCAGCATGAGTTTGGGGCTGAACCTCCCCAAAGGAAGTCAACGCGGGCCACACTGGCTGGCAGAAAGCTGGCCGATGTTATGACCAGGTTCCTTTGGGAAGATAAAAACACTAGCTTGGTACAGACATGCATATGGTATTATAGGCCTACCGAATGCGATGTGGCCTGTGCGACAACATCGATGTATGGCCATACCGCATTCAGTAGACCTTTATAGTTCCACATGGAAATGAATGGGCGCCATTACCAAAAGAAAGGTGCAAAAGGGTTCTGCCTGTCACCAGAACAACAATTTTGTGGGCAGCCTAAATGTTCACAGTAGTATGCCGCTGTGTCTCAGGAGTTAATAAGTTATGTTCGTTGTCGGCCATACATGCCTTACTCGCCTCACCTCAAGGACTCTTTTTAAACAAGGTATTGATCACGGTACTTGGATGGTCAAAGGGTTGCAGCCAGTAAGGAGGAAACCAACAGGTCGAGAATACGCCGAATGTCCCGTCCCTGGTTATTTTGGGTGCTGTAGGAAGATAAGTGTCATGGGTCGCAAATATGGGAGACGACAAAAGGCAATGTAAAGCTGTAGGAGCGCATTCTGCATTAATTTGTAATAAAATGGATGAGATGCTTTGGAAGAAGCGAAAGAGTCTTTCGATGGCGTGACAAAGCTGGTGGATACAATCCAGCATTTATATACAGGAATATAGAATTCGCCCAAACGAATTACGATTCCTTTTTAAGAAGTAGCATCACAAATGTTCTACCACTCTTTGGTAAGGCAATGGAAGCGCATTATGTGACGTACGCTAATGTATTCAGGGTATATTGGATATTTTCTGAAGCCAAACGTCGGAACCTTTTCAAAATTATTTGATGTCCTCTGCACAGACATGGTAACGAAAAAGAGATGGTTGATACTTTATTCTATTTCTGATTTTCTTCCCAAAAAACGGCAATTGTGAAACAAGAACAAGAGTACTCTGACATGAACGAAAGTGCCCCTACTGGTTCAGGGGATAGCATTTTTGGGAGAGTCCTATCGGAGTGGGGGGGAGGAATTTGGTTCGAGGGGGAAACACCACTATTTTGCATACCCTTATGCGGTATTCTGCACCAGTCAAGTCCTTTTCTACCAGGGCACATCGTTGGTTGGGGAATCCCCAACAGGGGGTCGTATTTGGCCGTTGGCCGCCAGGAGAGGGGGGGGGTCGTAGTGAGTGCGGCAGCCAGTAACGAGCAGCGCAAATTGTCAATGTGCTGAGACCTGTACAGCGAAACTTGCTTTGTAGAGACTCAGATATGTAAAAAAATAGTACAAAACTTTCAACCATCAAACTAACCCAAAAAAACTGGAATTATTGAGTCGACAACATCTTGTAAGTCCGATGACTAAACAGCACAACTCATACTCTGGTTCGTAGCCAATGATATGGCGTGTCCGCGGTCGCGCTTGGCGCTGAGCCAACCTGTTTTTTTTTCTCGACAAGCGACAGGACTACCATATCGTTCGTATAGACGTTTTCCAGCAGTTGGTCTCCTTTATCGGAGTCAGCAATTGGCGGAGCACAGATCTGGCGGCATCGACACGGACACGCTCCATCACACGCAACGGAAAACACGCTGTAAACAGTGCATGCCATTCGCAGCATGGGACCTCCCCTGGAATCGCTATAGAAACATTTGCTCGCGTGGACAGACATTACGCACAAGTTACACCATCCCATCACTCTGCGCGGACCTCAGTGCGCGGCGCATCCAAAGTTGGCGTGATCGGCGCTAAACGAACCATATCCTGCTCCTGCTCCACCACAGGATACGTTTTTCATGCGTTCCTGGTTATTCGAACACGCTCACTTGAAACGGTACCAGGAAACGGGTTTTTCGCGCAGCTGGAGTACTGGGCTCAAGAAATCCCATCGCCGAGATCTCATGAATCTGCGAGGACTTCCGAAAAGTGGTGGAGAGTAGGTTTTTTTAAGAAAAGAGCAAGTCTTCATACACTCGAATCCGTTCTCAGATTTGTGAAACCTTGAGTTACAAAAAAAAATATTGATTCAAACCTGTTCCTGAAATAAAATCCCTATCGAATCCCCAAGGCAATTTCTCTGTGATTTTTGCGACCTTCATTCGTAATAGACTTTTAGGAAGACCAAACCTCCCTCTACACGAATACGCTTTCCTCTTCCCCATAGGTCCGCTTTTGAGGAAGTTATGGTCCTTCAAAGACACCCTACTTGCTGAAAATTTGTTTCCCACGGCTGGTCCTGCCCAGAATTCCCTTCTCCTGGTACCTCGGCGCCGATTCAAACGGGTGCGCGCGGGAAAGTTATTCAAAGAGGTTACCTCGGCTTCGTTCAAGCTGCAATGCATTTCTTTTTGGTTTTCTTTTCTGTTATGACACTTTTTGTATTTTTTCTCTTTTCAATCACAGTCTCCTTTATTCGCCTAGAGTTTCCATCTGCTTTGATTTTGGATGCTTTTCGTCGCAGGTTCGAGCTCATAATATTTTTTCTTTTCTTCTTTTTACAAACGGCAAAAAGGGGGGGGTCGTACCGAACCCCCAAAAAGGGGGGGGGGTCGTACAGGCTCGACCAAAATCCCCATCAAAGCTGTGCCGTGCCCTCCCACTCTCAAATTGGCATTGTGTGCTTCTGGCTGAATGGAAACTATGAAGTGTAGTTGACGAGAGTTCGTTACGTGTGCTCTGTTTAGCTAACCAAGTTCTAAAAGACCGATCTGCATGTCTGTAACGCATCGAATTGTGCTGAAGTATTAGATGCTTGATAGGGATACCTTTGGGAACATGCTTGAATCAAACTGTTACCTCAATGTAGCGTTGATGATGCTGAAAGTCTTCTGCTTAAAAGCCAACGGATCTTGCTCTGATTCTGAAAGTGGCTCTGTCTTGCTTCGAACTCTTTCGAATATTCTGATGCAGAGCAGCAACAAATGTTTGAGAGAAGGATGGCGTGTTTACTATTTCCCTATTATGCTGTGAGAGTGCGATATTTGTCAACAAAACATTTTTATTCATTATTCTTAAGCTGGAATTGGAAGCACACAACGGACATGTTCGCAATCACCAAGTATGACGCTTATCGAAGATGCATACACAATTAAACCTCTCCATCCATTCACATTCAGTGGGACAAGCTTTCCGATGCTAAAAAAAACTGCAGTCCGAACTATCCAGAGACATGAAAACCGAAGCCAGCACAGCCAAACAGCCATACTCCCAGCCATTACAGCACCGGCTACCAGCAGCGAATTCCGCTGTTTTGATACTGACGCTATGTGCCTCGGAAGGGATCAGTATCCAAAATGAAATCCTAGAATATTTGAATGGAATGGTTAGGGAATGGAAATGAACTCCAATGAACCACTTGACATTTGTGAAGAATTGAAATGTGCGATGTGGCTCACCCGCTCTGGAACCATCAATGCCACGCAGATCGCTGTCTGCTACAATGCTCTGACGTGAAAGTGTAGACCAGCTTCTCCCGAGGTATATGGCCGCCCAAAAAGTGTCATTCAGTTAAAACTCGTTATTTTCCAAAGCCTCGATTGCGTTAAAAAACGCCATGTTGTTTTTCTCGTTAACGGGCGCGGCGCTATCGATGGGGAAGTCAGCGAATGATAGTGAGAAAACCGTGTCCCACTCTGAAGGAGAGTCTTTTCCATACCGTTGATTGGCGCCACGAACAGCTTTGAGTATTGTACAGTCCTCACCATTGCGGACTATCGGGGCGGCTGAGCCGCGCTGCACTGGGAGGCGACAGCGGCTGCGGCTCGGTGACGGCGAATCAGCCCATCTCAATGGAATTCGGCTGCAAATTTCCAATTCCCACTTTTTCAGCTCTTCAAGCTTCGGAAGTGGAAGGTGAATTACTTTCAACAATTTTACATTGTACTGGCTCTAATTTCTTTTTATAATATTTTTTCTTTTCTTCTTTTTACAAACGGCAAAAAAGGGGGGGGGGTCGTACCGAACCCCCAAAAGGGGGGGGGGTCGTACAGGCTCGATCAAAATCCCCATCAAATGCTGTGCCCTGCCCTCCCCACCTCTTCAAACTGCATTGTTGCTCTGCTGATGGACACTATGAAGTGTAGTTGACAGAGAGTTCGTTACGTGTGCGTCATCGACCTAACCAGTTCTAAGACCGCATTGGCATGCTGTAAGCCACTCGATTGTGCTGAAGTTAGATGCTTGATAGCAACCTTGGGACTGCTTGAATCAAATGTTACCTCAATTACGCGTTATGATGCTGAAAGTCTTCTGCTTAAAAGCCAACGGATCTTGCTCTGATTCTGAAAGTGGCCCTGTCTTGCTTCGAACTCTTTCGAATATTCTGATGCAGAGCAGCAACAAATGTTTGAGAGAAGGATGGCGTGTTTACTATTTCCCTATTATGCTGTGAGAGTGCGATATTTGTCAACAAAACATTTTTATTCATTATTCCTTAAAGCTGGAATTGGAAGTGCACACAAAGCGGAATGATTCCAATAACAGTATGCCACGCTATCGAAGATGCATACACAATAAACCTCTCCATCCATCACGGATTCGTGGAACACACAAGCGACTTTCCCGAATGCTAAAAAAAAAACTGCGTACCGACTAATCCAGAGAACATGAAAACCGAAGCCAGCACAGCCAACCAGCCACATAACTGCCCAGCAATCTCACAGCAGTACCAGCAGCGAATTCCCTGATTTGATGATGACGCCTATGATGGCTACGAAAGGATCAAGTCATCACAAAATGAAAAATATAGAATATTTTGAATGAATGTTGGAATGGAAATGAAGGACTCAAAGTGAACACTCTGACATTATGTAAGAACTTGAAATGTGCGGATCGGCTCGCGCTCACGATCCGCTCTGGAACCATCATGCACGACAGATCGCTGTACTGCTACAATCGTCTAGACGTCAAAGTGTAGATGAAACCAGCTTGCTCCGAGGTATTAACTGCGCGCAAAAGTGTCATTACAGATAATACTCGTTATTTTCCAAAGCCTGATTGCTTAAAAAACCCATTTGTTTCTCGTTAACCGCGCGCTATGATGGGGAAGTCAGGAATGATAGTGAGAAACCGGTGTCCATCTCTGAGTGGAGAGTCCTTCCATACCGTTGAACTTGCGCCCGAACAGCTTTGAGTATGTACAGTCTCACATTCGGACTCCTGCGGGGCGGCTGAGCCGCGCTGAGCACGGAGGAGGCGACGTGGCTGCGGCTCGGTGACGGCGAATCAGCCCATCTCAATGGAATTCGGCTGCAAATTTCCAATTCCCACTTTTTCAGCTCTTCAAGCTTCGGAAGTGGAAGGTGAATTACTTTCAACAATTTTACATTGTACTGGCTCTAATTTCTTTTAGTAATATTTTTTCTTTTTCTCTCTTTTTACAAACGGAAAAAGGGGGGGGGGGGTCGTACCGAACCCCCAAAAGGGGGGGGGGTCGTACAGGCTTGATCAAAATCCCCATCAAATGCTGTGCCCTGCCCTCCCCACCTCTTCAACGCATTGTTTGAGCTCTGCTGATGGAACATAAGTGTAGTTGACAGAGAGTTCGTTACGTGTGCGTCATCGACCTAACCAGTTCTAAGACCGCATTGGCATGCTGTAAGCCACTCGATTGTGCTGAAGTTAGATGCTTGATAGCAACCTTGGGACTGCTTGAATCAAATGTTACCTCAATTACGCGTTATGATGCTGAAAGTCTTCTGCTTAAAAGCCAACGGATCTTGCTCTGATTCTGAAAGTGGCCCTGTCTTGCTTCGAACTCTTTCGAATATTCTGATGCAGAGCAGCAACAAATGTTTGAGAGAACGATGGCGTGTTTACTATTTCCCTTATTATGCTGTGAGAGTGCGATATTTGTCAACAAAACATTTTTATTCATTATTCTTAAGCTGGAATTGGAAGCACACAACGGACATGTTCGCAATCACCAGTATGACGCTTATCGAAGATGCATACACAATTAAACCTCTCCATCCATTCACATTCAGTGGGACAAGCTTCCGATGCTAAAAAAAAACTGCAGTCCGAACTATCCAGAGACAGTGAAACCGAAGGCAGACACAGCCAAACAGCCATAACTCCAGCCATTACATGCAACCGGCACGCAGCGAATTCCGCTGTTTTGATACTGACGCTATGTGCCTCGGAAGGGATCAGTATCCAAAATGAAATCCTAGAATATTTGAATGGAATGGTTAGGGAATGGAAATGAAACTCCAAGTGAACCACTTGACATTTGTGAAGAATTGAAATGTGCGATGTGGCTCACCCGCTCTGGAACCATCAATGCCACGCAGATCGCTGTCTGCTACAATGCTCTGACGTGAAAGTGTAGACCAGCTTCTCCCGAGGTATATGGCGCCCAAAAAGTGTCATTCAGTTAAAACTCGTTATTTTCCAAAGCCTGATTGCTTAAAAAACCCATTTGTTTCTCGTTAACCGCGCGCTATGATGGGGAAGTCAGGAATGATAGTGAGAAACCGTGTCCACTCTTGAAGGAGGAGTCTTCCATACCGTTGATTGGCGCCACGAACAGCTTTGAGTATTGTACAGTCCTCACCATTGCGGACTGTCGGGGCGGCTGAGCCGCGCTGCACTGGGAGGCGACAGCGGCTGCGGCTCGGTGACGGCGAATCAGCCCATCTCAATGGAATTCGGCTGCAAATTTCCAATTCCCACTTTTTCAGCTCTTCAAGCTTCGGAAGTGGAAGGTGAATTACTTTCAACAATTTTACATTGTACTGGCTCTAATTTCTTTTTATTTTTATGTCTATTATTATGCTCCTTTCCTTATATTTTGCCTTATTTCAGGCATTTATTCGAATGGCTTGCATTCTTTTAGATCCGTTCAGAGTCAGTACAATTTAAAATTGTTCGAAATAACTCACCTTCCACTTTCGAAGCTTATACAGTCAAAAAAGTGGGATTTGCAGCCGACCTGCATGAAAATCAGCTGATTCGCCGTCACCGAGCCGCAGCCGCTGTCGCGTCACAGTGCAGAGCGGCTCAACCGCCCCGACGGTCCGCAATGATGAGACTGTAGCTCAGGGTGAGCAAGAGAGACCGATCACTCGGGGAGGAGCATAATATATGGCTCCGGAATCATGAACTACTATTCCACACCGACCCTTCCTTCGGAGCTCTTCTCAAAGACAGATCGCCTAATTTTATTCAGAAACTCTTACCTAGTGTACTACCGAAATGATACAGTTTCCTGTGCGGCGCTGTGAATAATCGCCACAATCAACTGAAAAGTTTTTGCTAGTGAACTACTATCTGTAATTACATTTGTAACGAATTTCTGCCGATTTCCAAAGTTACTCACCAGCAATTTGAACAATTCCTTGAACATTTTAGACCCTGAAAATAAGTTCGCAGTGAACGCTGAGTGCTCTCTCTCTCACTCTCTCGCTCTCTGTAGATCGTACTCATCGTTTGTGACGCGACTCGAATAATTCGCTTGAGCGACTGCCCCTTTCCACCGTCGATTCTTGGACAGCTGCAAAGTTTCAAAAAGTTTTATCCTGTAATGTTGGACCACAGTGGTGGTTGCAGCGGTCTAACGATTAGCGGTAGAGCGTGACCAGTTGTAGTCGCGCAGCTCCTCGAATCGCGCGACTGAAATGGCTGCAGTCGCGGACTAAGATGGTCCAGACGAGCAGACATGACATGGCTTAGACCCCCAGTGAGCGGCCTTACAAGAGGTGGCCTTGTAACGGAAAGAGAAATAGCCCCGGTATCTGAATGTTGCTACGGAACATAAAAATGGTGGATACCGCCATCCGCTACCATAAGCATGGGTGTGACAATACCGTCGTAAGGACGCGTTCATACCTTACGACGACGTCGACGTCACCGACGTAACCGGCGAAAACATCCCGTAGACTAAGTACGTATCGATCCGACGTTACCGACGTAAGCGACGGTTTCGCCCTCAGTTGATGCGTATCTGGGGTCGTATGCTATACTTCCCTTGAGGGGGACATATTCCCCAGCAAACCTCCGCTCTCTGCCGTTATCTCTATCGATGCCCCTCGTCTCTCTGCATCTGCCTCTCTGCATCTTTGCTCCCCCACTTTCGCGAAACGTCCCCCAACGACATGTGCTGGGGGACAGGGGAGAATATTGATTATACTCTGCGCTGTACTATATTCGCACAGAGCGTGCGCCAGAAGAGTATGGATGCAGAGCGGCGAGAGCCAGAGAGACGAGGGGCACCAGTAGGGAAAACGGCAGAGAGTGGAGGTTTACAAGGGGATATCTCCCCTCGAGGGGAAGCATAGCATACGGCCCCTGATCTTCTGTCATAAGCCAAGTGAGTTAAGTCGACGTCCTCAACGTCGTCGCAAGCTATGAACGCCGCCTAATGTTCCGCGCTGGGACGCAACGATCTCCGCAGTGCCCAACGGACGTGTTGTCCCTGCGTGGGCGTTCAAGTGTGAGTGTCAAAAGGATGGGAAGATTCGATAACGCCTAGGTGTCGGTGCTTCAGTCGCAAAATCGACTCCCGTAGGGAAGTTACAGTGCATGGCTGCGCAATCCAGTGTGCGAAGCGATGCAAAATATGATTAGCTTGTCGTCTTTCCATGGGCATTGCTGCCCTTCAAGTGGAGCCAGTGAAGCGGTGGTTGACTATTCACTACGCTTTTCGGCGCTTGAGAGCATTTCAGCAGCTTGCGAGTCTCGTCACGTATGCAGTGGGTTCCTTTCTTCCGAAGAACGGTGCCCGTGACCTGCAACAGTGTCAAGTATGTCTTCTAGGAAAACTACCACGTCTGCCGGGGTTGCGTGAGTCTTCTCCAAACGTTGGTCTCCATGTGACTTCCCCCCCCCATCGCTTCAGAAAGCTCATGTTTGAAGAGTTGCTTCAAATCTGATAAGCTTTCTACATAATAACAGCGCTCAGTCGCGCAGATGTTGGTCCAGCTAAGGTGGTATACCACTGTATTGCCTCAGCGAACACATCATTGCCAAGCTCAAATGCAACTTCGGGTATAGGAACGGGTTCATGCTAACTAGGGAAGGTCGTCAGGTCGAAGTGGCCATTTGTGATGAGATGTAGATCACTAGACGTGGTTTTGGACGCTGATCTTGAATCTGCCTTCAAAATTTGCAAAGCGATTCTCTGAACGGAGTTATGGAGCCGCGTTTACCACGCAACAGGTCATGGGATCGGATCCCTGCTGAGCTTAACTTTTTTGCTTGTTGCGCAAACGTGGCAAAAAGTGATTTTGCCGTCACTACTACTTCAGTTCTCACCTGAGCTTGTCTGAAGAAAAGTTTGCCTCCGTTTATTAGTGCGCTTGGACTCCTTGTAGAAGCACTGTGGTGCACTTTTGTCTTACCAAGAGGAGAGCAATCCAAGAGAATAAGAGCGAAGCATTCATTGCCTTCGGTGGTCTTGTAGCAGACAGGTCTCCTTCATAAAACACTGATGATCCGTTCATTTTTTTCTTCTCTTTCTTGTCTTTGCTTCGTGTTGCATGTACATCGTAGTGTCTGGTTATCGAAACCAATTCTTTTGAGGTGATTCTATTCACATTTCTATAGAATGTGCTGGTGGAAGGTCAGGTTCCCGGACGGTCAATGCTTACGCTGCACTTCGTCAACGACATGCGAAATATCCCTGACGAGATGAGTGAGGTCGGAACACAGTAGCGTTTGTATCACTCTTTCTTGTGGTTGGACTTTTTTGCGGCCATGGCCTGGGTCTCGCTCAGACATGGTACATATATGAAAGCTACATGTTCGCGCCTACTTCGGAGTTGCGGGCGACCTCGTCGAGTTCATGGTCGTTCTTCCGATTGCAGGTTCGTCCCTCCATAATTTTCTCCTCAGTGATATTCTGTTCCAGAGTCATTATCTTCGTTCTTCCCATCTCAGTCACACTTCATCGCCCAAGCTGTATCGTACGATAATGCTGATAATGCTTTTTTCAAGGAAGCCACACGGAGAAAAGTCACGACCATTCGGATTGCTTGGTTTACGCCTCCTCCTTCTCTTTAGCCCGGCTTTGCCGGGCTTTTGGTTTTCGAGGCCCGCTTCATAATGGAAACGGGCTTTGTCCATTCACTGAGCTGCTCATATTGCGCTGTACTGATCGAATCGTAACAGATAAAGCAACTCAGCGGATCCTGCACTGCTGAGTCCACGCTCGAAGCTTCGACGAAATCAAATGCGAAATTCGCACATATTCACTAGCAACGTGAACTATTCCTAGGAACCCCGTATACTAGAACGACAGTTCAACAAATCTCCGGCTCGAGAGTCGTGGAGCGCCATTTTGCTCATGCTGCAGTCACGAGCAAGCTTACTTTCAAGTTCAGACTGCCATTAAATGCAAAAGCTGGTTTGAGATTCTATAGTGTTTCTCACGTAATAGCTCAATTCCAGCGATCCCAATGGTGACTGGTTCGAGGCAGCAGTCAAGCATCCGGTTCGTCAGCATGAGTTTGGGGCTGAACCTCCCCAAAGGAAGTCAACGCGGGCCACACTGGCTGGCAGAAAGCTGGCCGATGTTATGACCAGGTTCCTTTGGGAAGATAAAAACACTAGCTTGGTACAGACATGCATATGGTATTATAGGCCTACCGAATGCGATGTGGCCTGTGCGACAACCTGACCTTCAAAGTCGATATGGGCGCCGTTACCAAAAGAAAGGTGCAAAAGGGTTCTGCCTGTCACCAAGAACAACAATTTTGTGGGCAGCCTAAATGTTCACAGTAGTACGCCGCTGTGTCTCAGGGGTTAATAAGTTATGTTCGTTGTCGGCCATACATGCCTTACTCGCCTCACCTCAAGGACTCTTTTTAAACAAGGTATTGATCACGGTACTTGGATGGTCAAAGGGTTGCAGCCAGTAAGGAGGAAACCAACAGGTCGAGAATACGCCGAATGTCCCGTCCCTGGTTATTTTGGGTGCTGTAGGAAGATAAGTGTCATGGGTCGCAAATATGGGAGACGACAAAAGGCAATGTAAAGCTGTAGGAGCGCATTCTGCATTAATTTGTAATAAAATGGATGAGATGCTTTGGAAGAAGCGAAAGAGTCTTTCGATGGCGTGACAAAGCTGGATGGATACAATCCAGCATTTATATATACAGGAATATAGAATTCGTCTAAACGAATTACGATTCCTTTTTAAGAATAGCATCACAAATGTTCCTACCACTCTTTGGTAAGGCAATGGAAGCGCATTATGCGACGTAGCGCTAATGTATTCAGGGTATATTGGATATTTTCTGAAGCCAAACGTCGCTTCAGGTTCTCACTGAGCTTGTGCTGAAGCTGAAAAAAGTTTGGCCAGTCCGTTATTATTTGGCGCTTGACTCCTTGTAGAAGCACTGTGGTGCACTTTTGTCTTACCAAGAGGAGAGCAATCCAAGAGAATAAGAGCGAAGCATTCATTGCCTTCGGTGGTCTTGTAGCAGACAGGTCTCCTTCATAAAACACTGATGATCCGTTCATTTTTTTCTTCTCTTTCTTGTCTTTGCTTCGTGTTGCATGTACATCGTAGTGTCTGGTTATCGAAACCAATTCTTTTGAGGTGATTCTATTCACATTTCTATAGAATGTGGTGGTGGAAGGTCAGGTTCCCGGACGGTCAATGCTTATGCTGCACTTCGTCAACGACATGCGAAATATCCCTGACGAGATGAGTGAGGTCGGAACACAGTAGCGTTTGTATCACTCTTTCTTGTGGTTGGACTTTTTTGCGGCCATGGCCTGGGTCTCGCTCAGACATGGTACATATATGAAAGCTACATGTTCGCGCCTACTTCGGAGTTGCGGGCGACCTCGTCGAGTTCATGGTCGTTCTTCCGATTGCAGGTTCGTCCCTCCATAATTTTCTCCTCAGTGATATTCTGTTCCAGAGTCATTATCTTCGTTCTTCCCATCTCAGTCACACTTCATCGCCCAAGCTGTATCGTACGATAATGCTGATAATGCTCTTTCAAGGAAGCCACACGGAGTAAAGTCACCCTATGAAGCTCTT
>MU912169.1:0-12739 GCA_036418165.1 Cooperia oncophora | reverse complement strand
CGTCGGAACCTTTTCAAAATTATTTGATGTCCTCTGCACAGACATGGTAACGAAAAAGAGATGGTTGATACTTTATTCTATTTCTGATTTTCTTCCCAAAAAACGGCAATTGTGAAACAAGAACAAGAGTACTCTGACATGAACGAAAGTGCCCCTACTGGTTCAGGGGATAGCATTTTTGGGAGAGTCCTATCGGAGTGGGGGGGGAGGAATTTGGTTCGAGGGGGAAACACCACTATTTTGCATACCCTTATGCGGTATTCTGCACCAGTCAAGTCCTTTTCTACCAGGGCACATCGTTGGTTGGGGAATCCCCAACAGGGGGGTCGTATTTGGCCGCCAGGAGAGGGGGGGGTCGTAGTGAGTGCGGCAGCCAGTAACGAGCAGCGCAAATTGTCAATGTGCTGAGTCCTGTACACGAAACTTGCTTTGTAGAGAACTCGGATATGCAAAAAAAGTACAAAACTTTCATTCATCAAACTAATCCGAAATAACTGCAAATATTAATAAGTCGACATCATCTCGTAAGTCCGTTGGTGACTAAACAGTACAACTCAAACTCTGGCGTGTCCGCGTTCGCGCTTGGCGCTGAGCCAACCTGTTTTTTTTCGACAAACGACAGGACTACCATATCGTTCGTATAGACGTTTTCCAGCAGTTGGTCTCCTTTATCGGAGACAGCAATTGGCGGAGCACACATCTGGCGGCGTCGACACAGACACGCTCCATCATCCATCATCGCAAGGGAAAACACTGTAAACAAGTGCACAGGTTCGCCATGGATCTCCCTGAATCCTATAGACACATTTGCTCGCGTGGACAGACATTACGCACAAGTTGCACCATCCCATCACTTCTGCGCGGACCTCAGTGCGCGGCGCATCCAAAGTCAGCGTGATCGGCGCTAAACGAACCATATTCTGCTCCTGCTCCACCACAGGATACGTTTTTCATGCGTTCCTGGTTATTCGAACACGCTCACTTGAAACGGTACCAGGAAACGGGTTTTTCGCGCAGCTTGGAGTACTGCGCAAGAAATCCCCATCGCCAGATCTCATGAATCCCGAGGACTTCCGAAACAGTTCAATAGGTTTTTAGAAAGAGCAAGTCTTCATACACTCGAATCCGTTCTCAGATTTGTGAAATGTTGAGTTACAAAAAAAATATATTGATTCAAACCTGTTCCTGAAAAAAATCCCCATCGACTCCCTATCGCATACTTCTCTGTGATCTTTGCGGCCTTCATAAAAGTTCCAGCACTTTTTGGGAAGTGCAAACCTTCCTCTACACGAATACGCTCTCCTCTTTCCCCATAGGTCCGCTTTTGAGGAAGTTATGGTCCATTCAAAGACACCCTACTTTGCTGAAATCACGCGTTCGACATGCCTGCCAGAATCCCCTCCCCTCGGTACCTCGGCTCAAATCAGCTGATTGTGTCTAGTTTGCTCTCGTTCGTATTTGCTCATTATTTAACTTCTTCTCGGTTTATTCGAATATCGAATATTTATCTTCTTATCAGTTTACTCGAATACGCGTCAGAGCGCGCCCAAGCAATTTTGCTTGGACCGCTCAGAGTGCTTTTAGGAGAAGTTGGCTTAATTTCCTGTTTTTTTTCTTTTAATTGCAATTGATTCAGGTACCAGAGTTTGTTTTGACTCGAGGGAAGGTGGGTGAAACCTAATGGCCTTTCTTTTCTATTCTCTTTTCTGAATTAGGATAGAAATGAGCAAAAAGCGAGGGGGCCTCATTCAGGATTGTTACTTTTTCCATTTTTCGCGCTTACTTATACATAAACTTATGAAGTTTCTTCCTCCTCGGGGGGGGGGGAGGGAAGGGGGGGAGGGGAAGAAACTTCATAGTTTAGGTATGGGGGGTCGTACGAATCGCCCCCCGCAAAGATGGGGTCGTTACGTAGCTTCAAAATCCCCATCGGACATGCTGTGGGCTGTGCGTAATTTGGACCGCGAAGAGGTAGAGGGATTGAAAGGTGCAGGCCGAGCAGCAAATAATTGAATTTTCTTCAGTATTTCGTTGTTACGGAGCTCAATGTGTGCAAACGCACTTAGAAGAATTATCAATACGCAGCTTTTGCATTTAATGGGACTTTGACTCAAAGGTAAACCCGCTTGTGAGCGTGGTATGGGCAAGATGGCGCTCCTGGCTCAAGTTCGACAGCGGTATATGTGAATTTGGTTTGAAAAGTGATGAAAGTGGCTTGAAAAGTGGTGAATTTAAAGTGAAAATGGTATATATGCATCTGATTTTATTGTGAACGAAGCTTCCCGAACCACCAAATACCAGCTCACGACAGAATTCTCAGATGTGTGACTGAAATACAGTCAATGAGGGCGAAAAAGAGAGTATCCAGGCTGAAGGGGGTGACATGCTTCAGAGCAAAAGTGTGAGAATTCCAGAGAGGTCACATAATTGCTTGAAATCCCTACGAAAAAGTGATGTCGTATTGAACCGCTGGATATGCAGGGTCGGACAGTAAGCAGAACAGCTGCGTGCACAAAGCTCTCAAAAAGCTGCCTCCCCCAGGGCAACAATCATTGATTGGGGATTTTAGTGGGGATTTTAGTCGAGTCCGTTCAACCCCCCCCCCCTCTCCGGCTCTCCTCTCTGCCCTCCTCATCGAATCGAGCCGTCGAGCGGGGGCGAGAGGAGGGGGGTGAATAGTAGAGTAACAGGAATGGTCGCGAGACAATATCACCCCCCTGCTTCTACCAATTCTCAGATTTTCCCCAACTTCCTGCCACTTTTTCCGTGATTTTCCGAGAACTTCCTTACTTTTTCCCAAAAATGTTGCTGTCGAGCGGGGGTATATAGACGCATGAGACAGGAAAATCACAAAAAGTCAACCATCACTCGCACCACTCCTAGAAAGCTAGAAAATTAAATACGACAACACCCCTCCCTACAATGGGCCAATACGACCCTTCCCCCAACGATGAGCAACTGCGATCCCCCCTTTTACAACGTCCGTAAAGCGAGAAAATCAACTATCGAAATGCATTTTTCTCGGCCCAAATAATACTTCTCCTAGTGGCCAAATACGAACCCCCTGGTGGGGATTCCCAACAACGCATTGCGTTGGTCCCACATTCCAGTTCCACTGAGGTGGATTTTTACCATGTCAAAATGGGTGACCTTTACTAAGGGGGACAAGAGTGTACATAACGAGCATGAAATGCAAACATCAAAATCGGGAATTTTTTTCAGGGCCAGCAACTACCATCTTTTCCACGACATAAAATCCTGATGTGTTTTGCATTACGAAGCGCCCTTGAGCGGTAGCGTTTAACAGATACTTGCTGCCTAAGGTAACGGGACATGGATAAAAATGGGGAAAGGCGGTGAAGGCTGACGTGAACTTACCGTTACATCGCGGAGCGATGATGCACGCTGATTGGCTGTCAAATGTGGTATGGAGACCACTAATGTGGATCCCGGAAATGACATATCGCGAAGCGAGACGCTCGGGCGATCATGAAAGACATTCCCCTTTCCAAAACAACCGCAGGTTGCTGCTGAATTTAGAAGAGGCTATAATGGGAAGAAGCGACTACAATAGGGTTCAGAGTGCTGAACCATAAACATAAACCACTGGAGAAGAGGTGGGGTCATACCATCAGAAAAAAACCTCCTTGAAACCGATGTCACAGCAGGAAGATGCCTTTGAAAGGAAAAGGCAGCGGGTAATAGGTTGCATACCGGACCACACGACAGCATGGGTTCATATGGTGTGCAAAACGGGAAGTGAAGAACTTTCTTGAAACTGGTCCCAATAATAATCATCAATGCTGAGGTAAGCGTTAACATAGCAGTAAATCCAGGTTTATTCGACTTCGGGTGAGTAGATATTTCAGTTTCTTCTTCATCTGCCACATCCTGGACGCCACGACCAGGCCAGCAAAGACCGATCAGAAAGCCAACAGTGCTTGGGGACCACATCTGAAACAGCATCGAATGGTCCAGATACAAATGTTGAGTAAAATTCATCCTATAAGAGCAAGAGCTTACCAAGAGAAGAGCGATCCAGAAGAATGAAAAAGCATTTTTCATGGTCCTCAGGAGACTAGTGGACGACTGGTTTCCTGCATAAAACTTACATGAACGGCGTCATCAACGGGAAAAATCCATAGTCACTCACAGCGTTAATGTGAGCGTACGTATAACAAACTTCTCAAACTTCCCATTATATTCATTCCTTGGTCAAACATGGGGTTCAGAGATAGCAGACAGCAGATGTCGGCAGGTGCCATTATGTACCAACAGCTATACAGCTTGAAGGCTATGGTCACCTTGCTCTTTTCTCCTTTTTGTGGTCGGGTCTACTCCTTCGTTGTCGAAGGCCACCTCCCGATTGAATGCCTCTCGATCGCGTGCGCCTACATCCAATGCATGTACATATTAGGTCCCATGGGCTATCGTCCGGGCGATATCTGGGATCCCCAGCGAAGGTGTTGTATTTTCGGTCGAGAAAGAACGGGGTTGCAAAATTTCCTAGCACAGGCTTTATTGAGCCAGCTTCATCGTCGCGGCTTTCTATTCACGCAGTATTTTCACATCTCCATCTAACTGAAGCGTGGTTCACATCCCTCTAAGCTGAGCTGTGATGCGTCTGATTAGGGCAGCATTCAGCAACCCGTGTACCGGTAGACCGTACTCGACTAGATTTCTTCACGATTCATGGCCTTCTTCAGAGCACGTCCTTCTAGCCAACGGAAATGCTTTTTTCGAACTAGCTGCAATCACACGCTGTTTTCAGCTTACGAGTTTGCTGCCATCAAATGCAATAGCTGATCTGAGATTTGCCAGTATTTTCACATGTAATAGCTCAATACCACAGATCATACAGTATTCATGCTGATTAGGAGAGAGTCAAGCATTAGTCTGGGGTCAAAAATCTCTAAAAAAGATCTCTGCTGCAGCTGCTGAATCGGCTCTTCTCTTCACACCAGGCACCAAGCACAATCGTCAGGCATACCGGTAGGAAGCAATTTTCTGCTAAAAAATGTCACACGCGCTCTTGGAGGACAAACGTAACTCACGAATCTGCAAACGATCTATCACTAGTTAATTTATTTCAGTGACCATTCGGATTGCTTGGTTTACGCCTCCTCTTTAGCCCGGCTTTGCCGGGCTTTTGGTTTTCGAGGCCCGCTTCATAATGGAAACGGGCTTTGTCCATTCACTGAGCTGCTCATATTGCGCTGTACTGATCGAATCGTAACAGATAAAGCAACTCAGCGGATCCTGCACTGCTGAGTCCACGCTCGAAGCTTCGACGAAATCAAATGCGAAATTCGCACATATTCACTAGCAACGTGAACTATTCCTAGGAACCCCGTATACTAGAACGACAGTTCAACAAATCTCCGGCTCGAGAGTCGTGGAGCGCCATTTTGCTCATGCTGCAGTCACGAGCAAGCTTACTTTCAAGTTCAGACTGCCATTAAATGCAAAAGCTGGTTTGAGATTCTATAGTGTCTCTCACGTAATAGCTCAATTCCAGCGATCCCAATGGTGACTGGTTCGAGGCAGCAGTCAAGCATCCGGTTCGTCAGCATGAGTTTGGGGCTGAACCTCCCCAAAGGAAGTCAACGCGGGCCACACTGGCTGGTAGAAAGCTGGCCGATGTTATGACCAGGTTCCTTTGGGAAGATAAAAACACTAGCTTGGTACAGACATGCATATGGTATTATAGGCCTACCGAATGCGATGTGGCCTGTGCGACAACCTGACCTTCAAAGTCGATATGGGCGCCGTTACCAAAAGAAAGGTGCAAAAGGGTTCTGCCTGTCACCAAAACAACAATTTTGTGGGCAGCCTAAATGTTCACAGTAGTACGCCGCTGTGTCTCAGGGGTTAATAAGTTATGTTCGTTGTCGGCCATACATGCCTTACTCGCCTCACCTCAAGGACTCTTTTTAAACAAGGTATTGATCACGGTACTTGGATGGTCAAAGGGTTGCAGCCAGTAAGGAGGAAACCAACAGGTCGAGAATACGCCGAATGTCCCGTCCCTGGTTATTTTGGGTGCTGTAGGAAGATAAGTGTCATGAGTCGCAAATATGGGAGACGACAAAAGGCAATGCAAAGCTGTAAATGGTTCCAGTGAAACTGCTCAATCAGCCTCTCACACTGCGCTCGATAATATGAAAGACAACAAAAGGCAATGTAAAGCTGTAGGAGCGCATTCTGCATAATTGTAATAAAATGGATGAGATGCTTTGGAAGAAGCGAAAGAGTCTTTCGATGGCGTGACAAAGCTGGTGGATACAATCCAGCATTTATATATACAGGAATATAGAATTCGCCCTAAACGAATTACGATTCCTTTTTAAGAATAGCATCACAAATGTTCCTACCACTCTTTGGTAATGTAATGGAAGCGCATTATGCGACGTAGCGCTAATGTATTCAGGGTATATTGGATATTTTCTGAAGCCAAACGTCGGAACCTTTTCAAAATTATTTGATTTCCTCTGCACAGACATGGTAACGAAAAAGAGATGGTTGATACTTTATTCTATTTCTGATTTTCTTCCCAAAAAACGGCAATTGTGAAACAAGAACAAGAGTACTCTGACATGAACGAAAGTGCCCCTACTGGTTCAGGGGATAGCATTTTTGGGAGAGTCCTATCGGAGTGGGGGGGAGGAATTTGGTTCGAGGGGGAAACACCACTATTTTGCATACCCTTATGCGGTATTCTGCACCAGTCAAGTCCTTTTCTACCAGGGCACATCGTTGGTTGGGGAATCCCCAACAGGGGGTCGTATTTGGCCGCCAGGAGAGGGGGGGGGTCGTAGTGAGTGCGGCAGCCAGTAACGAGCAGCGCAAATTGTCAATGTGCTGAGACCTGTACAGCGAAACTTGCTTTGTAGAGACCTCGGATATGCAAAAAACTACAAAACTTTCATTCATCAAACTAATCCGAAATAACTGCAAATATTAATAAGTCGACATCATCTCGTAAGTCCGTTGGTGACTAAACAGTACAACTCAAACCCTGGCGTGTCCGCGTTCGCGGTTGGTGCTGAGCCAACCTGTTTTTTTTTCTCGGCAAACGACAGGACTCACGTTATATCGTTCGTATAGACGTTTTCCAGCAGTTGGTCTCCTTTATCGGAGACAGCAATTGGCGGAGCACACATCTGGCGGCGTCGATACAGACACGCTCCACCATCCATCATCGCAAGGGAAAACACTGTAAACAAGTGCACAGGTTCGCCATGGATCTCCCTGAACCCTATAGATACATTTGCTCGCGTGGACAGATATTGCGCACAAGTTACACCATCCCATCACTTCTGCGCGGACCTCAGTGCGCGGCGCATCTAAAGTCAGCGTGATCGGCGCTGAACAAACCATATTCTGCTCCTGCCTCCACCACAGGCGACGTTTTCATGCCCTTCCTGGTTATTCGAACACGCTCACTTGGAACGGTACCAGGAAACGGGTTTTTCGCGCAGCTTGGAGTACTGCTCAAGAAATCCCCGTCCCCAGATCTCATGAATCCCGAGGACTTCCGAAACAGTTCAATAGGTTTTTAGAAAGAGCAAGTCTTCATACACTCGAATCCGTTCTCAGATTTGTGAAATGTTGAGTTACAAAAAAATATATTGATTCAAACCTGTTCCTGAAAAAAATCCCCATCGACTCCCTATCGCATACTTCTCTGTGATCTTTGCGGCCTTCATAAAAGTTCCAGCACTTTTTGGGAAGTGCAAACCTTCCTCTACACGAATACGCTCTCCTCTTCCCCATAGGTCCGCTTTCGAGGAAGTTATGGATCATTCAAAGACACCCTACTTTGCTGAAATCACGCGTTCGACATGCCTGCCAGAATCCCCTCCCCTCGGTACCTCGGCTCAAATCAGCTGATTGTGTCTAGTTTGCTCTCGTTCGTATTTACTCATTATTTATCTTCTTCTCGGTTTATTCGAATATCGAATATTTATCTTCTTCTCAGTTTACTCGAATACGCGTCAGAGCGCGCCCCAGCAATTTTGCTTGGACCGCTCAGAGTGCTTTTAGGAGAAGTTGGCTTAATTTCCTGTTTTTTTTTCTTTTAATTGCAATTGATTCAGGTACCAGAGTTTGTTTTGACTCGAGGAAAGGTGGGTGAAACCTAATGGCCTTTCTTTTCTATTCTCTTTTCTGAATCAGGATAGAAATGAGCAAAAAGCGAGGGGGGCCTCATTCAGGATTGTTACTTTTTCCATTTTTCGCGCTTACTTATACATAAACTTATGAAGTTTCTTCCTCCTCGGGGGGGGGAGGGAGGGGGGGGAGGGGGAAGAAACTTCATAAGTTTAGGTATGGGGGGTCGTACCGAACCCCCAAAGATGGGGGTCGTACGTAGCTTCAAAATCCCCATCGAATGCTGTGCCCTGATCGTATTTGACCGCGAAGGAGGTTAGGGGGATTGCAGGTGCAGGGCCGAGCAGCAATATTGAAATCTCTTCAGTAGTTTCGTTGTTACCGAGCTAATGTGTGCAAAAACATTAGAGAATCTCAGACCAGCTTTTGCATTTAATGGGACTTTGACTCAAAGGTAAACCCGCTTGTGAGCGTGGTATGGGCAAGATGGCGCTCCTGGCTCAAGTTCGACAGCGGTATATGTGAATTTGGTTTGAAAAGTGATGAAAGTGGCTTGAAAAGTGGTGAATTTAAAGTGAAAATGGTATATATGCATCTGATTTTATTGTGAACGAAGCTTCCCGAACCACCAAATACCAGCTCACGACAGAATTCTCAGATGTGTGACTGAAATACAGTCAATGAGGGCGAAAAAGAGAGTATCCAGGCTGAAGGGGGTGACATGCTTCAGAGCAAAAGTGTGAGAATTCCAGAGAGGTCACATAATTGCTTGAAATCCCTACGAAAAAGGTGATGTCGTATTGAACCGCTGGATATGCAGGGGTCGGACAGTACAGAACAGTGCGTGCCAAACCTCTCAAAAGCTGCTCCCACCAGGGCACATCATTGATTGGGGATTTTAGTGGGGATTTTAGTCGAGTCCGTTCAACCCCCCCCCCTCTCCGGCTCTCCTCTCTGCCCTCCTCATCGAATCGAGCCGTCGAGCGGGGGCGGGGGAGGGGGGTGAATAGCAGAGTAACAGGAAATGGTCGCGAGACAATATGACCCCCCTGCTTCTACCAATTCTCAGATTTTCCCCAACTTCCTGCCACTTTTTCCATGATTTTCCGAGAACTTCCTTACTTTTTCCCAAAAATGTTGCTGTCGAGCGGGGGTATATAGACGCATGAGACAGGAAAATCACAAAAAGTCAACCATCACTCGCACCACTCCTAGAAAGCTAGAAAATTAAATACGACAACACCCCTCCCTACAATGGGCCAATACGACCCTTCCCCCAACGATGAGCAACTGCGATCCCCCCTTTTACAACGTCCGTAAAGCGAGAAAATCAACTATCGAAATGCATTTTTCTCGGCCCAAATAATACTTCTCCTAGTGGCCAAATACGACCCCCTGGTGGGGATTCCCCAACAACCATCTGTCAAAAATAGGTGTTGTAGCCCCTTTACTAAGGGGGACAAGAGTGTACATAACGAGCATGAAATACAGACATCAAAATCGGAAATTTCTTTCAAGGCCAGCAACTACCATCTTTTCCACGACCACATAAATCCTGATGTGTTTTGCATTACGAAGCGCCCTTGAGCGGTAGCGTTTAACAGATACTTGCTGCCTAAAATTACGGACATGGATAAAAATGGGGAAAGGCGGTGAAGGTAACCAAATGGTATCCTTTGCGATCGACTGTTGCAAATCGGTGGTATGGAACTACTATGTGATTCCAATGGTCATAATGCGAAGCGGGGACGTCGGGGATCATGAAGACATCCCCTTTCCAAGAGACAGCAATTTAGAAGAGGCTATAATGGGAAGAAGCGACTACAATAGGGTTCAGAGTGCTGAACCATAAACATAAACCACTGGAGAAGAGGTGGGGTCATACCATCAGAAAAAAACCTCCTTGAAACCGATGTCACAGCAGGAGATGCCTTTGAAAGGAAAAGGCAGCGGGTAATAGGTTGCATACCGGACCACACGACAGCATGGGTTCATATGGTGTGCAAAACGGGAAGTGAAGAGATTTCTTGAAACTGGTCCCAATAATAATCATCAATGCTGAGGTAAGCGTTAACATAGCAGTAAATCCAGGTTTATTCGACTTCGGGTGAGTAGATATTTCAGTTTCTTCCACACCCACGACCAGGCCAGCAAAGACCGATCAGAAAGCCAACAGTGCTTGGGGACCACATCTGAAACAGCATCGAATGGTCCAGATACAAATGTTGAGTAAAATTCATCCTATAAGAGCAAGAGCTTACCAAGAGAAGAGCGATCCAGAAGAATGAAAAAGCATTTTTCATGGTCCTCAGGAGACTAGTGGACGACTGGTTTCCTGCATAAAACTTACATGAACGGCGTCATCAACGGGAAAAATCCATAGTCACTCACAGCGTTAATGTGAGCGTACGTATAACAAACTTCTCAAACTTCCCATTATATTCATTCCTTGGTCAAACATGGGGTTCAGAGATAGCAGACAGCAGATATCGGCAGGTGCCAATATGTACCAACAGCTATACAGCTTGAAGGCTATGGTCACCTTGCTCTTTTCTCCTTTTTGTGGTCGGGTCTACTCCTTCGTTGTGAAGCCACCTCCTCGATTGAATGCCTGCTCGAGGCGTGCGCTACATCAATGCATGTAACATATTAGGCCCAGGGCACGCCGCGCATCTGGGATCCCCAGCGAAGGTGTTGTATTTTCGGTCGAGAAAGAACGGGGTTGCAAAATTTCCTAGCACAGGCTTTCATTGAGCCAGCTTCATCGTCGCGGCTTTCTATTCACGCAGTATTTTCACATCTCCATCTAACTGAAGCGTGGTCGAGCTCCTCTGATTACAGGGCAGCATTCAGCACCGTGTACCGGTAGACCGTACCCGAACTAGATGTTCTTGCATTGCCTTCTTCAGAGCACTCCCGCCACGGAATGCTTTTTTCGACTAGCTGCAATCACACGCTGTTTCAGCTTGAGTTTGCTGCCATCAAATGCAATAGCTGATCTGAGATTTGCCAGTATTTTCACATGTAATAGCTCAATACCACAGATCATACAGTATTCATGCTGATTAGGAGAGAGTCAAGCATCAGTCTGGGGTCAAAAATCTCTAAAAAAGATCTCTGCTGCAGCTGCTGATCGCTCTTTCTTCACAGGCAAGCATCACATCGTCAGCATACAGTAGGAAGCAATTTTCTGCTAAAAAATGTCACAAGATGGTATCAATAACGGATTCCCAGTGAAGTGCCGTTGGTGAGCGCACGCGGCTCTTCAGGCTGAAGTATAGGATTCTCAGCTACCACGTCTTCGAGTACGCCATGCTGCCGTAAGCTGTACCACATAATTTCACGAATAGCTCCTTCAGTGTAGGAAGGCTCCTCTCTGACAGTTCCAACGAACAATGAACGACACGCTGGTGCTGATGATGCCGCGGCCCGTCACAGAGGCCCACTGGTTGATGGTAAGGTGACCGACATCACGACCAGGTCTGGCTGGGAAAGATAAAAATATAATACTAACCTGCGTACCGACTTACATACGGTCCCAAACCCTATTGAGTCCTATAGGCCTGCTTAATATGACCTGTGTGCAACGCCTTGACCTTGCAAGCCACTGAGTAGACCATATCGTAACCAAAAAAATCTCTGCGATTCCGTTCGGAAGTGGAATAAGCGCCGCTCCAAGAATGTCCAACAAACGCCGAAAGCAGCGTAATAGCGGACCTTTATGAAAAAAAACGCAGGGGTATGGAGAAAGATTTTATCTTTCCAAAACATACTAACATGTACATAAAGATCGCCGATTTCATGTAGAAATTTGCGTTGGGGAGTTTAGGGAGTTCATTTTTTGGATAGTTTGCAGCGCGAGTTTTACAGGTTTGAACCGAGATATTTCCCTTGAACCTCAATAGTTTGGGAATCTGAAACCAGTATCGAACTCTGGAAGATTTTCTCTTTCCAAAAACTACTTAAACTATTTCTGAAGTCTCCGGGATTCATGAGATAATTTGCGTTGGGGATTAGT
The DNA here is from genome assembly GCA_036418165.1 of Cooperia oncophora. Taxonomy (NCBI): domain Eukaryota; kingdom Metazoa; phylum Nematoda; class Chromadorea; order Rhabditida; family Trichostrongylidae; genus Cooperia; species Cooperia oncophora. The sequence goes on along the minus strand of MU912169.1, from coordinate 609 downwards.
TGGGGAACACTCCGAACTGTTCGAAAGTCCGTTTTCTGTGTACGGTTTCAAGCGAGCGTGTTCGAATAGCCAGAAATACATGTAGAACGTATCCTGTGGTGGAGCAGGAGCAGGATGTGGTTTGTTTAGCGCCAATCATGCTAACTTTGGATGCGCCGCGCATTGAGGTCCGCGCAGAGGTGATGGGATGGTGCAACTTGTGCGTAATGTCTGTCCACGCGAGCAAATGTGTCTATAGGATTCAGGGAGGTCCATGGCGAACCTGTGCACTTGTTTACAGTGTTTTCCGTTGCGTATGATGGAGCGTGTCCCTGTCGACGCCGCCAGATTCGTGCTCCTGATTCCGATAAAGGAGACCAACTGCTGGAAAACGTCTGATACGAACGATATGGTAGTCCTGTCGTTTGTCGAAAAAAACAGGTTGGCTCAGCGCCAAGCGCGATCGCGGACACGCCATATCATCCGCAGCGAACCAGAGTATGAGTTGTACTGTTTAGTCACTTACGAGATGATGTCGACTTTTTATATTTCCAGTTATTTCAGATTAGTTTGAATGAAAGCTAAAAAAATGAAAATGAAAAAATAAAAAAAAATGAAAAAAATAAAAAA
>MU912168.1:41122-79367 GCA_036418165.1 Cooperia oncophora | reverse complement strand
CCCCCCCCCCCCCCCCCCCCGTAGTACATGTCACAAGAGTTTTTGCAGCAAAATACATCATATTCACGTTCAACTGGTTAAATTAGCCCTGGGGACAAGTTTCTAGCCGAATCTGATAATTCTACCTAACTTGGAAAATGTGAGTTGTTCCATGGGTAATAAGCAGCAGTTTGGAGCTCACCTACCATCGAAGACTGGTCTCGAATGGGAGTTCCTCCCGATAGTCAAGAAAATTATGCAGACGGCCCAAATAAGTGAGTTGAGTACTGTTGTTTGCGAAAAGACAGCACTGAATTGTTACTTCAGTTCGAAGACCGGTCATCACCCCAGTGCTAGTCATAGTATCGGTGTTAGCTATCACTCACCATCAGCCATGATTATTCATACCCCATTTTTTCGAAGTTGAGTCGGAACCTCAGATTTCGCTAAGCTGACGTCTCTGGGGGTTATTTGGCCCCTTGAACACATGTTAGCTATTCTGCGCGAAGAACGCTGTGAGTCGCGTTACAGGTGCCAACGCTTCGGCGCCAGCGCGCCTGCAAGAAGAAAAACAGAAAAACTTCAATAACTCCACTCAGAGAATCGTTCCGCAAATTTTGGAGACAGTTCTGAGTTCACCGTGTCAAGATGAGTACAATGATGTGCATCTCATTGCATATGGCCGGGCTGACCTGTTGACCTTTTCTGGTGAGCACATTTCCGTACCATGGTAGCTCTGCTCCCGGTCTTTATTTGTACCGGGTCGTCTGCCTGGTAACCTGAAAGTCCTCGTTCCTTATGCCATTCGATTCTATCCCCAGGCATCACAGCCTCTTCAACTCACCAAATATGAGTTGCCTTCCATGGTTACTGCGTAGAATCCATAAAACATAAGGAGCTTTACAACTGCATGGCCTGCCTGTCTTTCAGCGTTTCTGGCGTACGAAATTCCCTCCTTTCATTTCCACTCCTCGCCTTCATTTGGGCCTTTGATAGACGGCACTGTCAGCGGATACATCAGTTCCAGTTACAGGACTTCCTCGGTTCTTCCAGCGGTTTCCCCGGGCAGTCCACGCTGAGCTTTCGGTAGCGTTTGGAGATTATAAAACATACTGCTCCGCGCTTTGATCAGAGACCATTTTCGATAAGCACTCTCTATCATTTCTGCAACTCACTATAACGTTTTCCTCGGTATAAAGGCACGCGGTCAGGTAGAGAATAGTCGTGAATAGCCTCCCCATTAGTTCTTTGCCTCGAAGGGAACAGGAACCGACTCAGGGATGAACTTTATGCACGCCAGTCATGATGTCTATCTCTTCTTCAAGCCGTGTTAGGGGCGTATTAGCACCTTAGCTCGATCGTACGTGTCATCCCGTTTAAGGTAATAACGTAAACCTTTCTGAGTTCCCTCTACAACACATCTATAGCAGATCGAAGAACTCCTAGAAATCAGAAAAGGCTACGTAGCAGGCAATTGGCTTAATTAGTGACGAGCGCATCCTGTATGGAAGTGGCGGAAAAAGAGAAAAAAATTGTTAATTGTTACTCAAATCCTCCCTCCGAATTTCTCTCTTAGCTACCATACTCATTCACAACCTAAACCTCCCCTCACCAGCCGAAAAGATGTCGTCGACAGTGGAAGGGATGTACACAACTCCGATCAACTGTCGAATTTGTGGTCTTATTATACCGACGTCTGAAAAAGGTGTGTGTGTGTGCGGGGGGGGGGCTATACATTGTCAGAAGAAACGGAAGAAGTAAACAAGGAAAACGTTTCATGAAAAAAAGGCGGCCCCTTCTGCGATTTACAAAATGGAATACGAGTCCTGATTACGAGTCTCTAACCCCACTTCACACACTTTCGAATGAAGAAACAGTACCTCCACTGCTGCAAAATCCCATTTTTGTTGGGTGATGGCACAAAGTGTCTTCAAAGCCATTAACAGAACACCAAATATCAGATGATTCAAGGCTGGCTTCACAAAATGGGCTCCAGGTCATCCGACTCTCGAGCGGGTGAAATTGCGTCTATATGGAATACAACGGAATGAAGTAAGCTTTCCTTGCTACTCATGAAGAATCGAGATGGGACAAGATTTCATAACCTGTTCAAACGCCAGGAACTTTTCTATTTCAGATCTGCATGGTTTCCGACGATGCGATAAACGACCACAATTAGATCTGCCAGGCAACGCCATGCGATTCCACCAAGTACTGCGCAGCTGGATAGAGTCATGCCTCAGCCGTCATATGCATGGATGATTTTAGTGTAAGAGGTAGACCAATCGGAACAAACTGTACCAATTTTCCAGTGAATAAAAACTTGATGAAGCTTTACATTATAAACGCATGTCTGTTCCAAAGGGCTGCCCATAAGGTCAATTATAATAAAGTTCATTGAGGACACATGGTACGATCACACATAGTTTGGGTGTGCACGACTATCAGCTTCCCAGCTGTCGAGCGGTTTCCCGTCCTAACACGCGCAGAAATGCAGATACAGGACGTGAAACACGCTAATTTCTTCCTACTCCGCCCACCGTTTATGCTAACAGCCGTTCTGCGCGGCGCGTGCTGCGCGCGGCTGGCTTGACTTTTTGCCAAGTCCTGAAATTGCGCTTTGGAATACAAGTAAAACGCAATTTCCTGGTGCGGATAACATTTCAGGTGCTGCAAAATAAGAACTGAAGATGATCCAAGGGCCAGAACTCAAGAGCGACTGTGCTGCCACCGTAATATCCCTCGGAGGCCGTGCATTCTTACAAAACATGAGGTGAAATTGGCCTAAGCTCCCCACTCGTTAGTTTGAAGTATTTTTATGGCTTAGAGCCGGAATCGCGCCGAATTGCAGAAATTTCGCGAGTTTAACTAATTTGCATTTCCTTAGTTTTTTCATTTTTGTTTTATTTATATCTACATTCATTGTTCTTCATTTCTAGCCTTTGTCACTTCATCACCTTCTATTCGGACTTTGCAGCATGAGCAACACCTAAAGTATTATCAGCACCAGAAAACTGCGCTTTATTTGTATTCTAAAGCGCAATTACAAGAGTTGGCAAAGTGCCGAGAGCGCTGCGCTCGACATGCGTCGCGCGGACGGCTGTCAACATAAATGGGAGACTGCGCCGCAAAAGGCATCTGGTGGAGCATGGAGGAATTAGCGTGTTTCACGGTCCTGTATCTCAATTTCTGCGCATGTTAGGACCGTGAAACCGCTACGCTTCGACAGCTGGGGGGCTGGTCGTCAGGCAATCGCCAAACTATGTGTGGTCGTACTATGTGTCTTCAAGCTAGCATCATCAGCGTTATTTACGCAATTTTTACTTTGAAAAGACTCAGGAGTCCAATAAAAACGTGGATGTAATGTAGCTATTCTGAAGCGTGGTCTTAATCTTCACGGACAAGACAGCAAATATTCCATTGCATGCAAGGACCAAAATTCCTCCCACCCGTACTGGAAGTGCTAAATGACAACGAAAACCGTGAGTATCCATGTGCCAACAAAATAAATGTACGGTACAGACACCTACATAGACCCAGACGACTGTCATATTAGGTTGGCAAGTCGTTTCATAATTTGCGGACGAGCTTTCTTTCTATAGGGAGAGTACAAAATGATATAACCATTTTCACTTTAAAGGCAGCGTCCGCGATCAACCAAAGTGAAAAAACCCTCCACTGAAAACGAACGCGGAGTCCGCAATCACAGCAGAAATCCCACTCTTGCGTCTTGAAATCGATTGGTTGACGAGGGCGGAGTCAACAGAGCCGGGCTGACGCCTCCTGTTCTGTTGATCCCGCCCCGACTAGTGACAGTTATCAATGCTTGCTGGCATTGATATACGCTGAATTTCTAGAGTTCCGAGGCGGCGACGTGTATTGGAGAACTCACCAGAAGTTTGCGAAACTCGTCCACATGCCTTAAATTTCATAGGGTCTTATTTGCACGCTCTTCCACACCTTTTTCTGCTTTTTTCATAGAGTGCTTCATTGGCCACCTGTTCTAGCAAATGTGACCTCTGAAACCTGCCAAAGTCCATCGCGGGACGCTGTCTTTAAATTCACCACTTTTCAAAGCCAAATTCACCATTTTTCAAAGCAAATTCACCACTTTTTAAACCAAATTTACCACTTCTCTTAGGCCAGGCAGTTCGCCAAGCAAATCACGTCAGACACCACCGCGAACCCTGCCCGAGTTTATCCAGTTTATCAAGCTTTCTTGCGTATGTCATCGTTGCATATCCGATCCATACGGATAACACGACCGTCAACGTAGCATTTTCATCTCCATCACACTAAGGCGGGGCTTCGACTTCCTTGGTTGCAACCAGCATTCAGCCTCGTACTACGCTTCTGGTCTGATTACAGTTCCACAAATCTTCGATTTGAGGTGCTCCGGTATGGTCTTGTCACACAGAACTCCAGTCATCGAGCGCCACTTTGCCCATGGCTGCACTCACACGAGAGTTCAGCTCTGGGGTCAAGACTGCCATCGGACACAATTTCTGATCAAGATACTTGAAGGCTCTTTGTGCGTGTGAGCTCGATGCCACTGATCCTAAGGAATCGGACTCATTTCTATGCGTAGTCAAATACTCGGATTTCTTGATGTTCAACTTCAGTCGAATGGTTTGTCAGGCGATCAGACCAAGCTTGCACCTGCTGCTCGAGTTCGTTCTTATCTTCAATGGCCAGCACCACATCATCTGCGTAGAGGAGCGTATAAGGACACGGTTTCTAAAGATCTCGCGAGATTGCATCCAAGACGACCATGAAAAGGAGTGGAGAGAGCGCAGAGCCTTGATGTACTCCGACCATGACGGGAAAGTCCTGCGAAGTGCCTGGTGGTGCATGCACGCGGCTCTTTGAGCTGGAGCACAGGATGCGCACCCACTCAATATGCTCTTCCGGAACGCCGTGTTGCCGCAGGGCATACCATATAACTTCACGCGGAACACGGTCGAATGCCTTTTCTAGGTCCAGAAAAGCTAGATGCAATGTCTCTTCAACAGAAGACGCGCGGCATGTATGGCGTCGATGGTGCTACAGCCTGCCACAAAGCCGCACTGACTGATAGAAAGCTTGACGATTTCGGTTCCCTGATGGGAGCCTAGTAACACCAGTTTATAGTGTCAAAGATCTTGGTGTCTGTTTGTCGAATGATTTCAGTAGAGTGCACGCGTACATGATACCTTAGGCAGAGCGCTCAGGCTTGTCCACCTTCTCTTCAGAAACGTGCATACCTCTGACATCTCGACATGGATTGAGCTTTACAAAATGTATGTATTTTCAATAGTTGGCTATTGTAGCTCGGTATGGAGCCCTCCATTAAACAAGGATATACAACAATTTGCAAAAGTTCGAAAAACATTTACTAGGATTCGTTTCTACAGAGTCCTTCCGAACAGTGGCTATCCGCGAACTCTGCCATCGTACCAAGCTCGATCGAAAAATTGACTTAAAAGCCTTTTTTATGGGCACATCAAGTCTGATATAATTTTAGCGTTCCAGCCAGGGGCGAGTTAGGCAACAAGCCATCTAAATGCTGGACGTTTAGACCAACTAGCGGGCGGCGAGGCACTTTCTGTTTCCACAACATCAGAATGGGCAAATGGCGTGGTGAATTGAGAGCTCATGCATTCATACTGAGAACGGCTAAGTGGATAGAGTCGATTCCTTCTTCGTTAATGGAGCTTGACGATTCGAAGCAGTTCAGAAAACACATCAAAATCGATATACTGCAAATTTTAGGCATACCTGGTGTCTCCTGAGAGTCCGTATGGTCACTCGTCACTGTCTCATTCATTTAATATTCTTTCGGCTGCGGCTTCTTGCTGTCTCCTGATGTATTCCAGATCCTCAGGCTTACCAGCACAGAAGTTCGCACTAGAGACCCCTGCCTCGATGCTGCTATGATGAATGCCATATCACCTTTTAGTATGTAGTATCAAAGGTATCCTGTTCGGTTCAACGCAGACCTGTGGTCTGCATGTGACGCTCAGCTAACTTGCCGTTTCCACGTGGGAAGTCGGTGTACCCGTATTTCGGAGTCTCGGGAAGCTCCTATGACCCCGAAAGTGGCGACTGAGCATATTGGCCGACAGATGCAGTGAGCGCCACATCCGGTCATGAGGTGATGCGATGCCTCTGATACTTATATGAGATGCGATGCTCCTATGCTATTTATATACTACACATAACCTTTGTCCCGTAGGCACCAGCCTTACGGTCAATTACTTCAGTGACCTCTGCTTCCTAAGTTATTTCTGTTGCAGGTTCTGTTTAAGTTGTGCTATTTTACTTCTTTTTATTTCTTTTTTTTCTCGCCTCTGTCAGTTGACTGACTGTGGCGCGTCCGTCGGGCGCAAAATAAATAAATACATAATTGAATAAATGTCAGGCGGGGGGTGCATGTCAAATTTGAGGCGGGAGCAATGAAAGAAGACTGACAGTTTTAGAAGAGGAATGGGTTCAAAGTAAATTTGAATGTTCTCAGTGAAGATGTTCTGTCATTGGTATGTTCCACATGGTTTCTTTTGTGATGCACGTGACAGTGTGCCGCGGCCAACTTGTCCTGCTATATATAATCCGGCAAGTATGTCTGTAAGTGTGTCTGTCTGGTGTGTGCGTCTGTCTGTCTGTCACGGAAATCACAGCACTCGTCGCAGTAAGCGTGAAACGTTTGTTCCAAGAATGATATACGGGTGGGAAGGGAACACTGTTGGCGGGTGACAGAAAGTGATAACAGATGATAAGATCCGATTAGGTGCCTCGGAAGGGGGGGGGGTCATCAAATTCGTAGCGCAGGTTACAGCAACGGTGGGACCTTGGATCCGAGAGGTGATAGGGTGTGGAACGGGAACATTGTTGACGAGTGACAGAAAACGATAACAGTTGAAAAGAATAAGGGGTCTCGGAACGGGCGGATCACCAAATTTGTAACGCAGGTTACAGCAACCTGGCACCTTGGACCCGAAAGGTGAAATAGGGTGATATGATAGTGACATGGGACGTGAGGATTATCTTCGGGTGACGGAAGTGATAGTAGCCGAAAGTGACAAGTTAACACGGGAAAATCCGCTTCACACTAACAATGCGATCGATATGACTCAAGTATGACGATCTCAATGTTCCCAAAGCAACTCATTCTTCACCGCTTATCAGTAACGACGTCATGCACGTCCGCTATACTAGCTCTATTCCAAAAGCATGGGGTTTGTTTACAGAGATGTTATGAACAGCAGAAATTGACCTAAGCACTGTCACCACAATTATCTCCCATCAATAATCTTAGTGAGGGCTATCTAAAGCGTTCCACTGCTGAATGCGGTAGCGCATTCCAAAGCAGGACGCAATGGACAGAATGCATGAATTATAAGCTGTTTCAGCGGCTAACCTAACAGGCTGTCATATTCCTGTGTAGGTCATGAACGTACCAGCCGGATCGCTGGCTAAGGCCACTCTTCTTTTTTGATAAGGCGGGCGCTCCAGATGCTTCTGCGTCTTGACGGAAAGGGCGCTGCTTTTCAGTTCTTGGCTGATGCAGAACATTTCTTCGAACAGTGTGGATGATCAACGATCCGAAACTTAGCACGCCAGGCTATGTCACGGAAGGAGGAGCGCCTGGCGATAGCTGGGCGATCCGACTGGGAGATAATAAGATGCTACCATCCTACGATGAGAGTACTCTTATAGTTCAAGTAAGAAGAAAGGGGTGCACTGAGCAAACCTATTTCATTTCTTTTATAATATCAACAGCAAATCAACGCAGTTGTCTGCAACACCCCGAAGATCCGCGAACGTTTTTTTTTCGATGATATGCGTCACTAAGATCTGTTGAGCGGACATGGTGATAATTAAAACCTACACAATCGCAATTTTTCTGTAACCCACAAATAGAATGTTCAGAGACAGGACGAGTGAAGCAGAATGACTATATGATCACCATTTAAGGCAGGAGAGACGGGTCGCGAGCCCAAGGGAAGGAAGAGAGGTGAGGGGTTCTCGGTGAAGGTACCCCGTCAGTAGTGTCTCAGTTATTTGAAAAGCAGTCGGCTTGCCTGCTGACGAGAGCGCGCCTTCTTCAAAACGACCCGGCTTCGCCGTGCATACGTTTTCCACACATTTCATTACTCAACTGATATCCGGCTTTCTTTTATCTGTACACATGGTCCCTCCCTGACCAGTAACATCATATTGCTATTTCCAACTCAACACACCAACACAACACTCGTGCGTACCACACGGTGAACCCTCTGTATAGCTTATTGCCACCAATACAATATCTTCACCGCCTCACCTGAAAAGTTGCACGCCTTTCCTTGTTTACGACGACGCGCACATGTTCGATCATTACATTGTCCAATTTTAGTTTCAGGAGCGCAATATCGCAATATTCCTGTTCTGTAGCCTATACTACACCTTCAAACTGACGTACTACTGGTGCTGTGGCCCTCACTACGGAGCCTCCCTTTTTCACGCTTTTTATCAGATCTTTCGGCTGATATCACTTCCTGTCACTCATCAGCAATGTTCCTCTCCTGTACCCAACACCCAACATCTCGGAACCGAGGTTTTACTGCTGTTGGGATGGGCGCTATGGATTCCGTGACACACAAACCCACAGACATACTTAGCGTATGTGGATATATATTGTAGGATGATATACTGAGATCATTTTTTATTACTATCACAAGAGCGACAGCTGGAGGAGCGAGTTCGCACACTGAGCCTCTGATACACAGCACAGTTGTAAGAAACGTAGGGAAGATACCTTACCTATTTTTATCAACTGTTAATGTCATCCATCATCAATGTCCCTATCACTAAATCTCTACAACTTGTTTGCGTAAAAGTTCTGCCTCTTTGAACAACAACGACGACGGCAACGCTCCCGACAAGCCCCTTTCAGTTGTTATAACTTCCTCTGTCAATGTTCCACCTTACCCTCTAGAGCACTTGCTAAAACCAACGCCTAGCCGATGCCCTAATTCGCGCTGCGAATACGGTGACCTTCCCTTTTAACGACCCTTACCAAATTTTATCAACTGTTAACAGTCCTTGTCACTCATCAATAATGCTCTTGTCCCATACTCTATATCATATCGTGGAATCAACGCCTAGCTAATGCTGTGAGCCACATTGTAAGTATGGTGACCTTCCTAGCCTAATGCCCTTAATAAAATCTTATCAGCTCTTGTCACCCACCGATAATGTTTCTGTCCCATGCCCCAATCAAACCGTCGAACTAACGTAGCGTAACAGTCCCACAATTTATCTCCCAGTTATAGCTAATGATCATTCAAAATGGGTCATAGAAAAGACTTTATGTGCCACTGGTCCAGAATTATAGCCTACAAAGAGGACTTATAGTTTTTTCGTGTAATCAACTGCAAAATAACAGTGTACTGGGTAGGAGGTGGAGTGACAAGTGGCGCCCTCACCACTCGCGCGGCTTTGAGTTTAAATCCCGGGTCGACTTCCCGCCTAGGCCAACCAAACTTCTACCCTCTGGGACGGTAAATTGGTACCAGCTTTGTCTGGGAGGATAATAACACTGACTTGTACTTCGGCTAATCCCCGCAAGTCATTGTATAGGCCACATCGCATTAAATAAAGCCACAGCGATTCTGAATGGAAGCAGAATGCGTGCTTCATCCCACAAAGAGATTGATAAACGGCGTGGACTGTATCCTTTATCCTTTGACAGTGCTCTTTCCAGATCTCAGATGTGCTTTCAGCAAGATTTTGAATCTTGCTTTGAGACAAGATTCAAAATCTTGTTGAAAGCACATCTGAGATCTGGAAAGGAAGTCAAAGGAGACAGTCAGTATAAATCCAACTACGCATCACCATTAGGAGTGGCCAAGTGAAAAGGCAGGAAAAATCTGTTTCTGTGTGGTGCAGTGGGAAGTCGTTGCATGCATTGAAATCTAAATTGTGACTCTGGTTAATGTATGTCAAAAGTATGCAGAATCTTCACCACATACGCGTCAACGCCGAGAATTTGCATCGCCTTCGCGAAAATTCGCACTGCATTTGCAAGTATGATCTTTTTTTTCCTAAACACTTTATATGGCCTTCTGACCGCTTCCAATCGGCGCCATAAAAGATCCCGAACATCCTTGTGGGCGAATTATTCCCCATGCAGCGCACCACTGCGATTGTGGTCTTCCTCACAGGTGAGATATGAAAACTCTATCTGTAAAAGGTTCATGTTAACGGAGTCGCATGCAGAGTCTATGCTCCCATTGTTCGAATGTCTTTAACCATTTATTTGAGGTTTTTGTGACAAGTGCTAACTGGTGCCTCGCAAATACATAAGATTTCTCAGCAGAAATGGTTATGAGTCATATTATCTCTCATGAACATAGAAGGTTCTGTTCAAATAAAACGAAGGAAGCAGATGAAAAGATAGCGTTTTAGCTTTAGGTGAGCTACATTTAGCTTCTATGAAGGCGCTATCTAGAGTGTTCGAGCTCTATGCATCTTAGTTTTTCAACGAGTGCCAATAAAATGCAGTTTATTCAAATTTCGGCGTTCGACAAATCATCGAAGCATTTTTCACTGGATAATATCTTCGGTTGATTGGCACAGTTGAAATCGCACGGATGTCGTGAGAATAAGGCGGGGCGGCCAGATCCAATTCTCAGCACTGTTTTTGTCAGAGCACTGTCCCGTGATATTTCTTGAGTCCGGTATCAATATGAACAATGATGGCCTTTTTGTGCTCGTGTGGTACCACCCGTTTGTCGATCTGATTGTCGAGGAAGAGGCAATATGCACCGTCAGTGACGGTTTTGTTCTTTGGATAAAGCTATAGAGCAAAACCACAGCCATGATCATTATTCGCCTCGGTCCACATAACTCCTAACGACATAATTAAGGCGTTCCTCCTGCACTCATCAAAAGAAGATGCTTTTGAGTTTCACCTCAGAGTACCAGACCAACCATATTTTTTCTAGGTTCAGGATAAGTTTTCACACTCGCGAATGTTGCCTTAGGCGTCACTGCTTCTGCGAGGTGGTTTTGCGTTAGTGATCCTACAGAGGAAAAAAATTAGGGACTCAAACACACAAGTTCTTGACCGTCTTCAACTTTTCGGGTGTGGCTCGGCCTTGCCCCACGAGTGCCAGCCCTAGAGGCACGTTAGAGAGCGGTCCAGTCTCCATGATCTGACTTTCGACGCTTCTGTTGCAACTTTTTTTCTTTCTTCTTTCCTTGGATTTGTACATCTTATCTTAAACTTTCCGTTTCGGGAACGCCATTTTCCGCAGTCACTGATCCAGGGTTTATTTGAGCGGTACACTCGCCTTGAATGACGCCCTATTCAACGATCCACCCCTGATTTTGACCACTCAGCTTTTTTCGGTTTCTCGAGAACTTCTTTTGCGGATGAGTTAGCCAAATTTCACGGATAACCAAATAATATAGAAGCCTATTAGCTTCATTCCATTCCTCTTCATGTCTCAACGTGTTTGAAGGAGATAACAAATACCTTCTATAATCATCTTTTTTCCTTTTATAAACCTTCGTGGGTTGAGTTACCTAATGCCTTGTACTACTTATGGTTCGCAACACTACAAATTTGGAAGGCACTTCCTATAATTGCGTGCTTGCATTTGCAAAGACGCCCTCAATATTAGATGAGCTCTAAAGGAAATGTGATCTCAAAACGGCGCTAGTGGGTCCGAAAAGCGGAGAGTCATCTTCACCAGCTGTACAGCCACCACTGTTGTAAATAACGTGACACGAGCTCATACACAGGCAGAAGCTTATCAGTTTATATACTGCCTATAGTCGGGCTCCATCCTCGCCTTTAATTTTGAAACCTACTAACTGAAAATGCTAGACTTCATTCTTTCTCTCTATGTTCACTCACTTCCCATCACCGCATGCTTCCTCAAAGACATATGATACGCACAAGCACATTGAGGGTGTATGAGACTATCAGCCAACAGCTTTCGATGTGACGTGGCCCCCGCCTAAAACCGCACGGGGTCAGAGTACGGGGCCGTGGGAAAGTCGTAATTCCTTTCCACACCGCCCATTTCGCAAACTCACGTTTACGCCACACCGTTCGCGCGGCGCGTGTCGCGTGCAGCTCTCTTGGCTTTTTGCCAAGTCTTGCAATTGCGCTTTGGAATGCAAGTAAAACGCAATTTCTTTATGCGGATAACATTTTAGGTGCTGCAAGATAAGAACCGAAGATGATGACGAGGGCCAGAACTCAAAAGCAACTGTGCTGCTTCTGAAATATTCATTGGAGGCCGCGCATTTCCACGAAACATGAAAGTGTCTCAGTGTTTGAGCGTACCATGTGTCTTTAATTCTTAATTCTTAATATCTAATAATAAATAATTCTTCGGGGTTTTTTTTTTTTCTTCTTCACTTCAACTGGCTTCAGTTCATAGGTAATTCGCTCTGCCGAGGCTTTACTGTTACTTGGCTACAGTACACTGAACAATCTTTCACCTGCCTCCATGACGTCAGCCTTGCTGAGGCCACTGAACGCCAAACACTCGACTCACTGAGGCTTCAGACAACTTATCGCTTGTATCTTCAGTCTCACTATAAGAGCAAGTGCGTGTGGTTTTCCATATTCCTTTGAATGGAATCGGCAGAACGCCAGCCCCCCCCCTTCCCTACAAATTTGCGTTTAACCGAATAGCTACTGACTTTCCTTTTCACTGAGTATGCTATGCTGTCTGTCTCTCCAAAGCTAGCGTCCTTAGGTGAGGTGTGGCGATCTGAGAATTCAATTAGCCCCTAGCTTTCTTCGGTTCCCTCCAAAGCTACTTCCACTTATAACACCCCTCCCCCTCTCATGACGAAAACCGACCAAGACAAACATACAGACCGGCACACCAAGAGGATCAAGTGACAGGGGGACTCATTCTCACTATCTGTTTTATGGCGCTGTTCAACATTACAATCTTGAGCCTTTGGAAATTCTTTCTTTTTCGCTGGAGCCTGGCCGATAAGGGCTTCTAAGCGCTCTCATCATTACGGTGACGTTCGTTTTTGGCGTCGGATGTCACCTATTTCAGCAACAGCGATACAAAGTTCCTACAAGGATTACATTTCGTACCGATCACAAATATAGCTTTTGAGGGCCAGCGCCTCTCGCAAGAATGGTGTCGACGCCGACTTGGGGGACAGGCCTTTTTTCACCAAACTCGTTATAGATTCGGCACCACTGGCAACAAGAGGAGCCAGCCGGCCCAATAGATTAGCTCATCCCATTTAAAAGTGCCCAAGGTTTTATTCGTATAAAACGAAGAGGAAAATAGATAAAAAAATATTTTGGCTTTGAGTTAGGTAGATCCCTCTTTTACCAATGACCCGCTCCCCGTGCTCCGAAAGCCTTTGAACCTCTGGTACCTTCGTTTTTTCAGCAAGTGCGTGTAAATGTTGGGATGTAGTTATATGTAGTACTTGAATGTAAAAGTTGGAATCGAAGGCTTTATGTTGGGCGAATGGGACGATTGAACCCACGTCTCAGTATTGTTTGTGACCCAGCGCTGCCCTACAATACAATTAATCGTGGTCTGGCACTATGAAGAGCAACGGTGGCGTTCTTGTAGCTGTGTGCTGTCATCCATTTGTCAATCTGACTGCCGAGGAAAAGGCAAGATACAGCGACAGCGACGATTTTGTTCTCTATATAGAGCCGTCCGAAAGCCACAGTGTGGGAATCCTTTGCTATGATAATCATCCATTTGCGCCCATGTAATTCCTCATGGTGGAACTCGGGCGGCTTCTCATCTGCATTCATACTGAATTGACTATTGTAAGTTTTGGCTCGAAGTCCAAGAACACCTATATTTCGTGCTTTTTCACAGTCGTGAATGACATCTCAACCTGAAATTACTGCTAGAGAGGCATAGAATCGGTACAGCGTTCATGCTTCTAGGTATCCATGAGCACACCCTCTTGACTCTCCAATTTATCGGACATAACTCGGGCAGCAGTTGCAACAGGGATGTCAGCTTCGCGGGGAAGCTCGACAGAGGTCCAGGCTCTGAGATCAGCGCTTGACTTCATCCACCCTTTTTTCTTGCGCAGGATGAACATTATGGTACCATCCACGGCAACAAATTTTTCCCTTTCTCCCTTCTTCGGCCTCCTGAACCAAACCTTCCACCTTGTACTCCAAGAACACCATTATACACCACTGGTCCGGCGCAGGTCAAATTCGAGCAGCGCACTCCCCTTTAATAACGCCTGGTTTGGAAAGCCAGCGCTGATTTTCACCACTCGGGCTTCTTTTCAATTTCTGGAGAATTCTTCTGTGAATAAGTTCACCAAATTTCACAGATACATAGCTAAAGGTACTATCTTCGAAATAGTAGCCCGCTTGTCTTTCTCCTTTAGTTTTCTGCCATTCCTCTATATGCCTCGGCACTTTTGAATGAGATAACCTATTACTAATGTATGATCCCTTTTTTTTCCACGCTGTTCTTAGAAATCTTACATGCGCTGCAGTCGGCCATGTACTCAGGTCCCAGCTTTTCCTTGCTTTCCAACATGTTAACCATCTACTCAGGTCCCAGCTCGCATGAGTTGAAAGAGACAACGAAATTAGACCCCGAAAGAGAGAGGAGCAGCAGGGACAGTTGAAGCTTCGCCAAGAGAGTAGTAAAACACCCTGTCTTCGATGTATTGATAGAGCAGTTGAGGCGCTCTGAAGGTAAGCGACTCATCCATGGCTTTTGTGCAAATCTTTTGGCAGCGGGTTAGCGCAAATCGTCTTGGTGGAACACAAATTGTCACTCAACGAAGATAGTTCAGGTCATTTTGTGAAGAAATGTAAAATCCTGTGAGTGGCGTGAGAGATAGCGCCATACACAGTGTCAGATACCTTATATCTTTTTGTAACGTTCTCTGCTATTAGGTTGTCCGGAAAGTTCTCAGCGTTTTGTGCACCTACTTTGTGTACATTTACTGCTGATTAACAACTCATTCTGCCTTGCTTCTCAGTAGCACATCCTGTAGAGAATTTCTTGCGCTATCTGATGGTACAATTGCCGTTTCACCATTGCTTGATAAACCCCCTTTTTTCAAGATTTTTTCAAGCATGTGAAAAGAGCACTTCGGACGTATTTTTTTTCTTCGACTATAAATTGGGGCAAACCGCAATCGAAACAGCTCAACAAATTAAACAGGCGTGGGAGCCCAATAGTGCTAAAGAAAGCACTGTGCGGCAATGGCTCAATAAATTTCGTTCTGGAGATTTCAGCCTTGAACATGAACCTCAGAGCGGTCGACCTAAAGCAATATCTGACGAGGATTTTAGGGAGATTTTGGAGGCTGACCCATCCCAAACAGTTCGAGAGATAGCAGAAGAGCTAGGCCTTGGCAAATCCACTGTTGCACATGGTCTGAAACGCATTGGAAAGGTGAAAAAACTCGAAAATTGGGTGCCCCACAATCGGAGTGACCGGCAGGAATCGCACGTTCGAGGTCCTTCTGCAAGTGCTTTGTGCGCAGCAGAAACGACCTTTTGTGGGCCGAATTGTCACCTGTGATGAAAAAAGGGTTCATGTATGATAACAGGAGGACGTTCCGGACAGTGATTGGATTTCGACGAACCACCGAGGTAATTTTCAAAGTCCGAACCCTCACGAAAAAAAGATTCTGGTCACGGCTTGGTGGTCATCAGTTGTGTGTTGTCCACTATAACTTTTTATTCACCGGGCCAAACCATCACAGCAGGATCCTACTGTAAAGAAATCGACGAATTTACAGAAAATTTCGTCAGACGCAGCCAACACTTTTCAAAAGAAAGGGGTCCGATTCCTTTGCATGACAACGCCCGCCCACACGTTTCACAAATCACTATCCATAAATTGAACAAATTGTGGGTTGAGAGTTCTACCTCAGCCGCCATATTCTTCAGACTTTCGCCAACCGACTATCACCTTTTTTAACATTTTCAGAGCTCCCTTGCTGGGATACTTCATCAATCAGGACCAGGCAAAAAAGCCTTAGTGGATTTTCGTGAATTTTCGACCTACCCAGTTTTTTACTTTTGATAGAATTTCTCGACCGCTGTCACATTGGCAAAAGTGTGCTGATTCGAATGGTGCTTATTTGGATTGAATCCGATGAGTGTCAAGAAAGTTATGATCGTTTAAAGTGAAACACCCAAAACGCTGAGAACTTTCCGGACAACCTAATAATATGCTGATAGCACACATAGCCACTCGCCATCAATGTCAGCGTCCCACCGTGTATATCACCTACTGGAAAAATGACCCCACCGCTGCCGCGGCGCACGCTTCAAATTTGGTGAGCCTCCTTTCCAACGTTACTTATCGCCTCTAATCTGTTACCATTTCCTTTCATCCACCGAAATATCCACCGCCCATCATCCGTATGGTTTCTTGAGAGCAGTTGCTGTGATTGATGCTCCCACTCTTGCTGCGACTCTGACTATGAATTTTTTACATCCCATTCTAACGCCTCTTATCGGATCCAGTCTGTTACCATCACTCCAGGTCACGCACCATTAGTATCCCCAACTCTTAGCTCACATCAACTATTACAACCACGTTCTCGATGCTGCTGGAACACAACGCATCATACAGCACGCTTAGAAGTGTACGTCTTCCCGTGAATAATTTCTTCCCACGCAACCAATTCCTTTCAAATTCTGATATGTTTTTCAGCCAAATACAGTAAAGACAGCATGTTTGGAAAAGCGTGTTTCTCTGACAGATGTGGTTGTAGCGGCGCAGGACTCTTTTCTTATTTTCTCGACAATCGTTATAGCGCCTGCTCATACTCCTAAAATCTGGTACTATGAAGTATGGGAAGTGAAAAATTGCCTTGCTTGTTTAATTTTCTAGAGGTGAGACGAACGAACGCTAATTCGGACACTCAGCTGTACGAAGAATTAGCGGTTCGTTGAGCCCTAGCATTCTATCCAATCCTTTAGTGCTCTATGTTTCTCCAGCCGTCCTTCACTAATATTTTGCTCACAAGTGGTATTCGATTCGACGATATTGTAGACAAGCATTGTAGACAGCTCTGGAATAATGTGAGCATTATGTTAGCCTTGTAGACTCTGAAACGGTTCCTGCGAGAAATAAAAATGAGCCGCGCACAGCGTTCAAAATGCAAACGCTGAAATGAGCCCTGGTGATCCCTTTAGAGGCACCTTATCATCTTTTACCACTTGTTATCTTTTCCTGTCACCCACCAATAATGTTGCCGTCCCCTGTATCACGCATCAACTTGAACTCTCGGTAACTGAATCACAGGTCATGAATTACCAGTCAAAGGGACTTAGACACCAACAGACAAATTTAGCGAAGTATTTCTATTAGGACCTGTTCTTCCTTCTCAATTATGGCTGATGGTGTTTATCGCAGTTTTCGAAGCATCCACCATTCATTGGAATTACGGACAGTTTAGCGGTCAAAAACGTTTTGATGGCAACAGCGCGTAAGGAAAATGAAATGCTTACGATGAAGTACTTCCACTTAACAGATACTCATCGGTTATTAGCCCTTAACACGCATCACTGGCAAAAAATCGCCTCTGCTTTCGTCGGTACGTGGGAGTTTAGCGGTCGAACCAGTTTCGATTCCACCGCTGTTTGGAAGCTAGAGGCAGGAAAGTCTTCTCCCACTGAGTCTCTGCCTTCTTGATATTTGAGCATTAGCATAATATTAGGGGTCGCAATCCAGGGGTAAGGGGTCTGCCATTATCAGCCTTTATTATTCACTATCACTTCTGTCACCTATAACCAACGCCCCGCCCTACCGCGAACCCACCCTTCGAAACCCAACGGCGTCAGACTGCTGACGGCCGCGTACGTATTCCACGATGCTTCACTTTCGAAGCTCCTTATTAGCTTTTCATCCTCTTATCGTCGCTATGATCTATGCAACCGACCATGCACGTGCTTGTGATGTTGTTTTTATCACCCACCAATTTGAACTCTCTGCAGGTCAACCCAAAGGAAGTTATGATTTTCTGCTCAAAACACACTCACACAGACACACACATAAGAAGTGAGCCGGAGTGGGCGGAGCCGAGCTTCAATGTTTCCTGATGTACAGTCCAGATAAAGGCTGTTGACATAAAGAAACTTGATGACTCAGCTCGAGAAGCCTATCGATCGCCGTTAATTTAGGTTGCAGATGAGTCATCGCTAAATGAGGTGCTACGATAATAGCGCACCAATAAGGATGTAGTAAATTACGGTAAAACGGTAATGAGAAGGCATCGATGATACTGGTGGGGATTCGATATACTCCCGGCCGGCACGATGAGGTATCCTGGTGAACCTGCTGTGCGGATGCGTTACCGGTGCTCGCTAGAATCGGTGCGGCTTTGTTTACCTGGTGGTGATCGCCCGTGGCGAGATTCCTGATGTCGCCCGTGTTCCTCATGTCGTCTTCCCATGGACTCGAGACGTTCCTTTTGTATGATGAGCTTCTTCTTGTCCTCGTTCGAGTTGAGTTGAGTCGGGCTCGTTTTCTCGCAGCGTGTGTTCCATTTGTCGTTTCAGACGTCGCAGTTTATCGTCCGTGTCGCGGAGATCGTTACGAATCTGCTGTAGAGTACGAGTATCGTCCCTGTTCGGACTGCACACGCGTATGACTGTGGAACGAACTGTTGGTTCTTGTGACCGTCTGCCGCGCAGTGTGTCCCGGTCTGCTGCGGTGATCATCAGCCAGTGGCGATCGTCTCACTGAGGGCGGTCTAGTGACTCCATGTGTGCAGAGTCGACGAATTCTCGAGAGATGCGATCCAGTGCAGCCGTGATCTGCCCTATGTCATTTGCATTACGATCTGCTTTGTCTTCGATGCGTTGGAGCATCCTACGCAGTTCTTGCTGGTCTTCGAGTACTGTTTGAAGATCGTCTTTGACTATGGGTTTCGGCTGAACCTCAAAAAGATGAGCTTGATACTGGCGGAGAGTGTCGAACTCTTTCGGCATAGTAGTAGTCAGCTCGACTCTAGTGAGTGCACACGATGTTTTCAGCTTGAGGAGCGCCTCCATTTTCTGCTCGAGAGCCGTTTACCATTCGAGGAGCTTTTTCCATCCTTGGTCGTTGCTCTGTGTTTGTTGGCGCTGGATCTCCTGTAGCTGTTGGAGTGCTTTACCCTCGAGTGATCCTGGTGAACGTATCGCTGCCATTTCGGAGAAGATGGATATTGTGTTCGCATGTGTTTCCTGACGAAGTTCGGCTACCTCTTTCTGAATCTTGTCGTACTCGTTAAATGGGAGGCCAATAAGCGACCATCCGCCCTTGAGTATCTTATTGTAGGCCTTCTCCATGTTTTCCTGGCGTTCGTCAGTTGAAGTTTCGTGCTTGGTGGTCGTGTCATCGTCATACGTGGAGTGGACGACTTGTCACGTACCGCCAAAGACGAAGGTTTTGGAGGTAAAGGTGGGTTCTTTTGTTCGGCTGCTGACTTGCCAGACGACTCTTTTCCTTTGCCCATTTGTGTACGTTGCTGAACTGTAAAGGAAGTAATTAGGTGAAGAGTCCCTGTATGAGGGCTACACAGAAGTGGGTGATGAGAGTGCATGTGTGAGTAACATACAGTGTGACATATAGTGTGGCCTATACATAGAGTGGGCTCTTATTCCTGGTGTTCACAAGTCCTTCCTGGTACGTGTTCGGCGACGTCGTCGAAACAGCACGCGTGAAAGTCCTTCGACGCAGTACCGCATACTACGGTATATCTTCCACAACAGTACTATTATGTGGAGCACAATTCGTAGTCCAGAGAAAAACGTAGCCAATAGCTATGCTGAGAAGAACAATGACCACGACCGTGATTCCAAACTTGTACCAGGATATGAACACGTCTAGGATATGTCCTAAATCTGGCAGTACGAATTCGTCGTAGACCGTGCTCTGTCCAGCGATCACTCTTTCTGCTGTCGTACGTGGCGTTTGGGTCCAATAAAGAATCCCGGTGAGCTCGAATTTTGTTTTGGTTGTTCCACACGTAGTCACACATTGTTGACGTATCTGTGCTGGTGTAAAGCTGAATCGGAGTGTCGAGATTGCTCCTGTTGGATGACACGACACTGTGAAGGTGGCCTCGTCGCAGGTTATCGATGCCATCGTGTACTCTTTTTCGCTGTAACACAGGAAGATTGCCACTGCGCCCTGTGCACAGTGATAACAGCCGTGGATAGTGGAGTCCTTGATCGTGCATGTCGTGTCTGTGACTTCCTTCTCGGTGGTTCCGAAGTCTTCCTTGATGGTCAGAAGAAGTTCTGCCGTGGACAGACTGGACACGATTGCGCGGACTGTAGCCTCTTGTGGCCCGTTGGCCATACTCTCGAAAGCAATCCATGATCTTCGTATGGGAAGTCTTCGCCGTACATCAGTGAAGATTTCAGTGACGTTGTGGTCGACACAGGCAATTGACGGTGTCTTCCGCTGGTTGGCAATTGCAGATGGGGGGAACGTCACATGCCAGAGTTTCCGCCTCCCCGTTTGAAGTGCACTGTAGTGGCGGCAGCTGACTTTCATCCCAGAGCTACCTCCTGTCCGGCGGCTATGAAAGTCGTGTGTAACACTGGTGAGGGTGGTACCGTAAGCGAACTGAGTGTGAGCTTCATGGTTGGTGTTGTACTGATATAGTCGGTCGGAGATGCCTGGCTTCGTTCACGGTGGTCTTCTTATCCGTTGTCACTGTTATGTGGAGAACGACTTCCTCTCTCCATCGTGAGCAGCTGAAAATCTCGAAGATTTCGGTGCTCTCCGGTTTCATGAAGACGCGGTAGAATAGGCATCCGCTGCTGAGGTGGAAACATCCGCAGCCTGGTCCTCCGCAACTCTCAACGCAGTATGTCACCCCGGGGAAGAGGTCGGCTTCCATCAGTTCTGGAAGAGGGCTGGTCGTGTCCCTGCGTATTTAGTGTCCACGCAGCTGCCGATATGGGAGCATCGTTTGGAACTTAGTACGTGTTGCTTTGCCGCTCGTGTATACGTGATAGTTTGCTTGTCGCAAATGAGTTGAAGTGTCTTCGATTCCAAGCGGATCTCCTTCATCATTCGACCTTTGTTGGTAATGCGGAAGCACGCTCCCTTGTTGAACGTGTTGCGCTTCACGATCTCTGTGACGTCGACCGTGCAGTTTTGTCGGTGTGATGCAGACTTCGTGCAGCTGGTCATTCTGTGTTCGAATATGTCGACATCTTGGCATGCTCTTGTACAGGAGTGCACAAGTGACAATGAGATGAATCGGTACAAATCCTGTTGATCGTGACGCTGATGCCCGTCTTGCTTGTTGACTTGTAGATGTCCTTTGAGCTGGTCGTTGACGGAGGAACTTTACGGCTGCCCTGACGGTTGTTCTCATGATCCATCTTGCGACGCAGAAGAATATTCTGACGGGTTTACCCAGCACGACTACGCAGTACAGTACGCAGTACGTAGCATGATGTGTACAGGAACGCTATGAGTGCATACAGCAGAACCGCCATGCTAATGAAAGCGGTACGCGGTTGGCATGCACGCTTGAACCCATTTGCCGTGCAAAACCAGCAGCCCACTTGCGGGAACGGCATAGCTGGACAGGTCGTTTCCACAGTCTTCATTTTCGTTCCGTTGGTCACTTTCCAGTGGACTTTATGTTCATGGAGGTGATCTCTGGAGGAAGTCTTATTAGTTCTGACTCCGGTGGGTAGTCACGGGTGATGCAGGACCCTTCAGAACATAATTCGTACGACTTTATCCCTGAGGTTTTGATAAGCATTCCCTCCGGTGTGCATATGGTATCGACGCGGCGGATGTACCGAGCCGACCCCTTTGCGGGGACGGATTGTGTGTGTGTGTGTTGTGTTGTGTGTGTGTGTGTGTGTATATGCCATTCGTAATCCGAGGTGTACAGATTGTCGTGATGAGTTTTCCATGGTGGAGTAAGTCATAGCGAAGCCGCGTTTGTCTCCTGAGGTTGTAGCGGTCGCATGACGTACGGGAGTCATCTCCTTTTCTCGAGCGTCTTGGCTGCTCTCAGCGCTTGTCTGAGATGCGACTTCCGGAGGTGTTTCCACTGTCTGGTCAACGTCATTCGCCGACGTGGAGCTGGTACTATTCCGGTTTCGTTGTCGAGTTCTCTTTGCTGATCGTCTAACTCTAGCGGAAAGAGCAGATTCATCAGGCGCCGTGTGAGTCGTTTGTTCGGCAAGATAAGCTCGACCTCACGTACAACACCTTCTTTGTTGCAGTGGACCTCTGTGATGCGGCCCATTTTCCAAGTTTTCCTGGGTAGGTTGAGGTCCATAAGTAGCACCACCGCTCCTGGTGAGGGAGTTTCGGTGTACTAGGTAGCGAGTATGCTGTTCCCTGAGCGCGGTAAGGTATTCCTCTCTCCAAATTCCCCGAATTTCTCCGTGAATTGGTACGAGCTACGTAGGGCTTCCTCTGCTTGACGCCGGGTACGTAGCTGAAGGGTTTCTTCGGCTGGATAATAGTCCGGATCTTCATTCACGTCCGCAATTCCAACCATCGGGTATGTGATGATCATACCTCGTTGAACGAAGTCAATCGAACGAAGAGTCGGTCTATCATTCCAGTGTTCTTCTTGGTACTTTAGAGGACGTGTGTTCAATGTCCCTTCGATCTCCGTGAGCAGCGTGGTAAGTCTTTCGAATGTCAAGACGGCTTTTCCTATGGTTTTGTATAAGGAATGTTTAATGGTCTTGATGAGCCTCTCGTAGAACGCCCCCTGCCACGGAGCGCAAGGGGTAATCATCTGCCATGCAATTCCTTTCGTTGCCATCGTCGCAGCCATCGTTGAATTCTGTGCTATAGGAGTTGCTACGTCGCGAAGAATTTGGTCTCCTGTCAGGAAGTAAGGTGCATTGTCTGGCGTTATAGTCCCCGGCACCCCTTGACGGGCGAAGAATCTGCGGAACGCATCTAACCGTTGACATGTCCTCCACGCATTCCAAGTGAATGAGACGTGTTGTTGTACACGTGATGATGATACCGTAGGCTTTGGTCTTTCCTTCTCCTTCCCTGGATTTTACCACTATTGGGCCGAAGTAGTCGATGCCGACATGTTGGAACGATCGACTTCTTGTGACTCTTCGTGGCGCCAGGTCTGACAATGCCGGATATCGATACGGCAGGTTGTTCATCCGTTGACACGGGACGCATCGCCGTATGACTTTCTGAACGTGCCGTCAAAGCTGTGGAATCCAATAACGGGGCCGCACTTCGGCCATGGTATGAGCCGTTTCGAGGTAGAGATGGTTGTGGGCGTCTTGAATGATTGAAAGCACATTCCGCGATAAAATAAGGCTATGACCCTCAAATGTGTCGGACGATCCGGAAGGCGATTTTTGAAGCAGGAAAAGAAGAAGAAGCAAGAATCCACGCAGAAGTAGGTAAACTCATGCTCTGATTCGGCCGATGCACCAATGTGAAGGCTCGCCTTTCCTGTTGCCACGCGGCTCTTTTGACAGCTCGGAGATAAGCCTCAAACTTGGGTAATTGAACTTAATTCTTTATCGAATAGAAGGATACAAGATTAAGATATGTGAGTTGAGTAATGGCTGGATAAGTGAGATAGACGAATGGATGAGAGGCTAAGAGGTCGCGTGCAGATGAGGTGAGCGTCTATAGAAGTGAGCCGGGGTGAGCGGAGCCGAGCTTCAATGTTTCCTGATGTACAGTCCAGATAAAGGCTGCTGACATAAAGAAACCTGATGACTCAGCCCGAGAAGCCTATCGATCGCCGTTAATTTAGGTTGCAGATGAGTAAATTACGGTAAAACGATAATGAGAAGGTATCGATGATCCTGGTGGGGAATCGATATACAAATGATATGACTGCATCATGTTGTTCGTATTACTTGTTTTTTTACTACTTTTTGTCGCATGCGCGCTTCAACAAAACGGCAGAGAACGGCCTTGATGGGTGGCACACTCATCCTGCCTGACGCGCCCAACCGTCCGCAGCGAACAAGAATGTTCAATTATTGACAGACAAATAAAGGGAATCATATATAGATGCAGGAGAATATCAAAATTTGAGTTAAGAAATCGGTCAAGGGAGATGAAATTCATGTATTAGGTTGGCGGGAAAGTTCTGTCACATTTTTTCAAACTAGGCTTTTTTATAGAGAGGCGTACAAGATAAAGTTATACAGCAATGTCATTGCAGAATCTCTGCCAGTTTTCGAGCACTTCGTGGATGCCATCGCTTCACAATGGAGGTTGGCACGACGCAATGTTGGAAATCATCTCAATGTTGACCTGGGCTCGAGTCGTGGAGGTTTTCTCGGCCATATAACGGTTATGTCCGAGAGGTAACTAGCAGGTAGAATGAGCAATGTCTGGGGTACACCGGTGCAGGGGGAGAGCCATCCAGCTCTTTTGCATGAAGTTCGGCTCGAACTTTTTTGGACAGAGGGGGCTGCAGTATCACATTGAAGACGGACTGTGCGGACGAATTTTTCCCTCTAATCGACGATTCGCCTCAGCTCTCGCAGCTGTTTTGCATACGGATCGAGCAGGGACGCAACTTCTTCGTCCAGCAGTTTACCGACCCACAGCTCCCTCAGGCTAAGTTCACAGGTATACCCAAACCTCACCTCGTCATTCAAACTGTAGGCTGCGGCTCTGAAGCTTTAAAGTCGTGGAGGGTTGTCTAATAATCGTAGACATCGTCCTTATGCAGCTCCATTATTTCGGCATCGACAGCTATCATGCTGGCGCCAGGGCGGTAGAAGAAAGAGTTTGAGGAAGCGCTTGAAGGATAACAAAGGTAGCGGATAACGTTCTTGTTCATATTGCACAATAAGGAGAAGCAGGAGTCAAGCCAGTGATGCCAATAGAAAGACCATTCTTTGATGTATAAGTGCTCACATTACCGGTTGACGCTCTTCAGGTAATTAGCAAATATTTTGGGTTCAAATATATATGACAGAACTTTCCCGCCAACCTAATATGAAGAACCGGTCGACAAACATTTTGAGCGCTATTGTGTGCAGCAGGAATACTGTGTCAATCCACGAGCAGGATATTAGCACAACTTTTTCAGGATTTCAGAGCGTTAATTATGCTATCCGTGCCACACCTGCATACGCTCCTGCCTCCGTTAGTGACTTTTCTCTGAATCTTATTGAAGACGAAGTGCCGTCCTTCTTAAATGCCTCCATTCCGCATGCAAGAATACGTGGTGGACAAGTGCAGATCAAAGTGGTACGGTCACAACGAGTTGAATATTCCGAATATCATCAGAGAACAGTGTCAAAAGTCACTTCAGAAATGCGGCTACTAGGTAAAAGTAAAAGACACAAACTCGATCATGACCTTTGAATTCAGTTCCATGTTAGCGTCAAACGTGGGAGCATCTACGCATGGACGAAACTTGATGTTGTGTTCCCAGTCTACCACTTCTTCTCCGCAGCGGCTACGCTGCCTTTTTCACCTCGAGTTATTCATCCTGCGCCACAAGCACAATCTTATCATACTACTGAGTGGCTGTAAATTACAATCAGAAGCAAAGGAAAGGAAACATTGGGAAAGGAATACACTCCAGAGCACAGATGATCCGTTTCGCTCGGTAGCGCAGACGAATCATCATTGTCAGCCAACCCCCGAGCTCATCAGTGCGTGAGAAATAGGATAAAACGAGAGAGAATGTAAAAGTAAAGGGGTATACATGCAAAGTTCATGCATATCAAGATGATGGCCAATTATACATAATAGTGAAAGAGTGATATAACACGATATGAGCAGTAAATACGTGTAGGAGGAAGGAAAAATGTTAGCGTCAAACGTGGGGCATCTACGCATGGACGAACCTTGATGTTGTGTTCCCAGTCTACCACTTCTCCGCAGCGGCTACGCTGCCTTTTTCACTTCACCTCGAGTTATTCATCCTGCGCCACAAGCACAATCTTATCATACTACTGAGTGGCTGTAAATTACAAACCAGGAAACGCCAACAAGTCAGACCGGCTGTTGGCGATGAGGCCAAAGTCCACGGTCGCGAGTGGTGACAAGATTCCATACTAACCACGGAAGGTCAACAAGTCACCATCAAGCGTTCGAGATTCGCCGATTCCCCTCTGTGGTAGCCAAGTTAAGTTCGAGAGTAGACGGTACTAAGCGGTCGATTGTGCATGGATAGGCAATTTGATCCATAGGTGCGATGTAAATGGCAGACTCATGGCATGTTCCCACTTTTGCTTTTACGAGAACACCTTCTTTAGGTCCGCTAAGTACTTTTATTCGCAGCATGGACAGAGTCAACTGCCGGCACTTCTTCAGTTGCGCTTCTTTATCAAATTTCTATTATATTAAAACCAGTCGGAAGGAGGAGAGCTGTCAGTCGAATCGCCCGGCTGACGCCGAGCTCTCCTCCTTCTCTTTAGCTTGGCTTCGCCGAGCTGGCCTGCTTCGCAAGGCGCGCATAATTTGAACGCAACTTTTTCGACATGTATGTGTTGTATGGGCTTTATGACGCGGACCACACCCCTGCTGCAAATATAAGCGTATGCTTAGGAGTGCAGGATCTGCAGCGTTCTCTATCTGTAATGATTCGATCACTACAGCGCCATATGAGCAGCCCACTGGCGAAAAACTTGCGTTCAAATTTTGCGCGCCTGGCAAAGCCAGGCTGAAGAGAAGGAGGAGAGCTCGGCGTCAGCCGGCCGATCCTACTGGTACGTTCATACACGAATATAGCAGCTTGTTAGAAGGACCACAGAAGGATCCCACTGCTTCATGCATTCTCTACTCCTAAAGCTTCTCGCTGTGGACTCCTGCATTGCGGTGGAACGCTTCGAATGGTCTTTACTAAGGCTGTTGATAAGAGACACTCATGGTAAGTATGGTTAAGTCTATTGCTGATGTTCACAACATCTCTGTAAAAAACCGCCATGCATTTGGAATCAAGCTAGCTTGGCGGTCGTACATGATGTCGTCGTTGGTAAGCAGTGAGGAATAAATTGTGTTGAAATAGTTGAGATCGTGATATGGGTCATATCGATGCAATGTTGTTGTGAGCGGTGTAGCTGATTTTTTTCATGTCAGCTTTTTACTTTCACCTCATAGCACCTGCTCCCCTTCCTGTCACCCGCCAATAATGTTCCGTCCCATCCCCTATATCTCTTCTTGGAATCAAGTCCCTTTGTTGCTGTGACCCGCGCTATGGACTCTTTGGCCCTGCTCTTCAGACGCCTCTTATCAAGTCTTATCAGCTGCCAGAGTTCCTATCACTTACTAATAATGCTCCCGTCCCACACCCCATAGCACCTCTCGGATCCAAGGTCCCGCTGTTGCTGTAACCTGCGTTACAAATTTGATGACCCTCCCCTTCCGAGGCCCCTTATCAAATCTTATCAGCTGTTAGCAATTCCTATCACTT
The DNA here is from genome assembly GCA_036418165.1 of Cooperia oncophora. Lineage (NCBI taxonomy): Eukaryota > Metazoa > Nematoda > Chromadorea > Rhabditida > Trichostrongylidae > Cooperia > Cooperia oncophora. The sequence goes on along the minus strand of MU912168.1, from coordinate 52,022 downwards.
ACTAATAATGTGCCCGTCCCACACCCTATATCACCTTTCGGATCCGAGGACCCACTGTTCCTGTGATCCGCACTATGGACTCTGTGGCCCTGCTCTTCAGACGCCCCTTATCGAATCTTAACAACTGGTATCACTTCCTGTCACCCATTAATAGTGTTCCCGTCCCACCCCCTGTACCACTCCTTGAAACCAATATCTCACTGTTCCTGTAAGCCGCGCTATGGACTTGGTGGCCCAGCTCTTCAGACGCTCTTTTTCGAATCTTATCAAGTGATATCACTTCCTGCCAAACACTAATAGTGTTCCCGTCCCACCCCACCCCCACATCACTTCGTGGAACCAATATCTCACAGCTTCTGTTGACGGCCGCTATGAAAATTCGTGACACACACACACGCACACACACTTAGCGGATTATATATAGTATGGAAATTTTTGTTTTCATTGATCTTTTTGCCTCCACAGTTATGCAATGCAATGATCAACAAGCTAACCATCTCACCCCCTCTTCACTGAACACAATCAACTCTCGCTATCCCTTCCACATCTACCCGTCCCACCCCTTGATCACAGTGGCCCATGCATGTGTTCGCGTCCAGCTACAGATGCAGTGAAGTGGAGTGCACAACGTTGTCCTCTTTCATAGTGGAGGTGTAGCCTTAGATCATCTATTCGAAGTGATACAATGTCATGGTTTTATTCGCAACCCTGCTAGCGCGTTGGTTCCTTCTCTCATCACCTTATGCTTTGGTTCTACAGCTATGGTGTTCTTCTACCCAGCGTAAGCTGAGCCTCCGCCCCCCCCCTCTCCCCCATCGTACCCCCCATCTCACCTACCCTTACCATCTCCTCATCTCGCTCTCCCCACCCCTTCCCACCATGACTCCTGAACGTGTTCGCGTCCGACTGCCATGCGAGCTGCTCGTGAAGTGACTTAGAGTGCGCTACATAGCTCTCTTATATTGGTGTGGTTGTAATCGCGACCGAAACATAGCCCCAAAGTGAGAGCATAACATGAATTTTGTTCGCGATCGTGCTAGCGGTTGATCCCTTACTCATCATCTCATCGCTTTCACAGTGCTTTTGCTTCCTCATTAAGCTGTTATTCTATTATGCATTTCAAGCTCCCCATCATACCCCCCCCCTTCACTAATCCAACCCGCCCAAGTAACCCCCTTCTCAATATCTACTTGCCCCACCTTCTCACCACACTTGCTCCTGCACATGTTCACGCCCGCTTCTTCTAGCGAGCAGCTCTTATGACTTGGAGTGCACTACGTGGTTTCTATAGTGCAGGTTGTAGTCACGACCAAAGCAGCCCCTCAAGGCGGTACTATAGCATGGATTTTATTCGCGGCCCTGCTAGTGGTTGTTCCCTCCACTCATCGTCTTATCGCTTCCAGTGGTGCTAGCTGTAGTGTTCTTCTAATCCAGCAAAATCTAGGCTCCGTCATAGTGCACCCCCCTCCCCACCCCACTCATCCCACTTACCCTCACCCTCTCCCTGTACCGCTCTCCCCACGGTGGCCCTCGCACGGCTCACGTCCAGCTAGCACGCGAGCAACTCGTGCAATGGCTCGGAGTGTACTAAATGCCTGTCTTACATGCTATGAGGGTATCCACAATCAAAACAACATCGTATGGCCTTTCTTATTATGGATCAATTTGCAATTTTTCTAGCAGTTGTTTTCTTATCTGTTGTTGTTGCCGCGTCCACTCGAGCGTGCGCTACACACCCCCTCACCGGACCCACTTCCCTTGCACATGCTCAGGTCCAGCTGAGCACGTGCAGGGGTTGGAAGCAGAAGGGAGGGGTCACTCGGTGCCCCCCCCCCTCGGCTCCACCCCACCCTGTCCCCGCACGAGCACACGTCCAGCTGCCACGGCAGCAGCTGCAATGGCTCGGAGTGTACCGAGTGGTTGTCTTATATATGCTGTTATCACAATCAAAACATTGGATTGATACATCTGCACCGATGGGTTCCCGGTTTGGCTAGCGGTCGTTATCTTCTTTCACTAAGTTTCACAAAGTTTCTGCTTTATAGATCACTAAGTTTCACGAAGTTTCTGCTTTATAGAATGCAAGGATTTCTATTATTATAAAATTAAGCGGTTCACTGATATTTACAGATGAGTCAGTCAAATTACAAATATTCAATAATACACGTGCTGTTCCTCCACGGAATGATCAAAGCGAAACAGCTTCTTAAAGCGTGCACAACGAATGAAGAGATACTCTACACAACCGCTGCAGTCACAGTGTCCCATCAAAGTAGAAGGAAAGGAGTACTGAACAGAGCTTCAAATTCAATTCAATTTCTGCTTTGCCTTTTTAGAGTCGCCGCAGTCAACACTTCTGAAAATAAACTCGTAGACCTCCTCCAAAGACCACGAGCCTATTCTTTCAGCTTTGTCACCTGAAAAGCATTTAGGCAGCGGTCATACTTCGCGACAGCAGCGGCAATCGCGGCCATTGTAGCTATCGTCGGTGCAGGCCAGAGCACGCCCCAACGCTATTACTTGGACCGCTCCGAACGCTGTTAAAAAGAACTGGCTTAACTGCGCGCTTTTTCTTTCTCTTTCAATTATGGTTGTTTCTGGTACAAGGTTTCTTTCGGCTCAAGGGAAGGTGGACCAAACTTGTTGGCTTTTATTTTCCATTTTCTCTTTTAACTCAGGGCAGAACCGAGCTAAAAACGTGGGAGCTTTATTTGGGGCAAGTTTCTTAGTGTTTCTTTCTTCATTCTTCGAACTTGTATGGTTCAACAAAATTTCCCCCTCCTTGATGTTGCATAGAAGATTAGTGTTTCGATTCCTAGGTTGATTTGATTCTATTTTTCTTTTTCTGTTGTTTGACCTCGATTTGTAAACTACAAATGTTTTGGAAGTTGAACAGTTCAACCAATAGGAAGTTGCAAGACACTCATATAAAATGAAACAATGAAAACAAAAGAAACAAAAACTCACCTACTGAAAGTGGTTGCCCTTGTCCCGACCTCAAAAAAACGTGAAGCCCCTTCTCTGTATTGCAGATCCTCTCAAATAGAGAAAGTTTCTAGTCATGGCCACTACTAAGAGGAAAAAGTGGATTTCCTTATTTATCAGAGCGAGCGGTCCAAGCAGTAACGTTGGGGCGCGCTCTGACCTGTACCGACGATCGCGGCGATCGCTGCTGCTGTCGCGAAGCATGAACGCTGCCTTAAAGGACCTCAACATACCCGCAGGTACTATAAAGTGGTACTTAATTCAACCTTTGGGGGTTTATATCGATGTAGGAGAGTTTCACTTCGTAGTTAGTACCTCACAATATTAACTTGTCTAAACCCAGTCGGGACTCGATTCTCCGTCTTCTCTCTTCTGTTGACTTTTAGTTTTTCTCTCCTCGTTTTGTGAACTTGTTGTCCTATTCCTGGTATGTAGCGGGATTTCCGATGCAAATCCTGGTGTATCTGAAACCTTTGTTCGATACTGCTTGCAATTTTTTTTATTCTTTTCCCTCACTGTGAGAAGCTGTTTTGCTTTGACCATTTCATGAAGGAACATCACATGTGCTCTTGAATGACTGTAATTCGACTCAATCATGTGCCATCTGTAAGCCAGTTATTTTTATAGTAAAGGTCTTGAAAGAGAATCAAGCTACAGGAATTCAACCCTCTCCTGCTGCAGGTGAGGGCAAGCCCAAAATATCAATCAATACAAAATAATAAACTAGAAATACTTTCTCAACTCACAGAAGATAATCCGAAAAAATGCACCAGTGCAATCCTGTCAAAGAATCGAGCCCACTATCTCCCATCTATGAAGCAGCTTACATATTCATTACACCATCGACCGCTTGCCGCTATCGCTTCTCGAACTGAATTTGAGCTACCACAAACAAGGATCGACGAGTGCGAACCCCCACCCCTAACTGCTAAAATCGTTCAGCAGATTTTAAAAGCAGATTTGAGTTCAGCGTTTCGAGATGCACACATCGATATGCATCCCATCCTGAATGGCCATGGCGATTTTTTGACCTTCCCTGGTAGTAAGCCTTCGTTCACTTTCCACAAAAGCATAATATCAAAGCTGAGGCTGAAACCAAAGAGACCTACTTAGTCGAAAGTTTCATTGTACAAGGGATGGATCAAGTATTTGCATGGTTTGGTTTCATGTCCTCACTTTTGATCCCGACGTAGAGCAGTCTGCAGGGCTGCCCTTATTCTTCCAAACCGGAACCGTCGCGCTCTCTTGCCATCTTTGGGCGACCTCTTCTCAGCAACAACCTGATTGAAGCAATCCGTCAACCATTGTGCAGGTTACCAGCACCATGCCTTCCGCAAGTCGGCTGCCACATCGTCAGGTCCTGTTGCTTTGCCTGACTTCATCTTTCTGGGAGCTGCCTTCGTCTCTTCTACAATTACTTTCTGAACGGGACCGTATACTGGGGGGACGAAAGGGATGGCCGGGTGCGCGTACTCCACGATATTCGAAAAGAAGTCGTGCCATCGCCTCAGCACCCTCTTTCGGTCCATCAAAAGGCGGCTGCCGAGCCTTGGCAAGTCGGTAGAGGTGCCGCTCACTATCACGTGAATCGAGTTCCTTACTGACATTTTCGAAGTGGACGCCTTTGCTGCAGCCACAGCTTTCTTCGCTACACTCTTCGCTTCTTTGTACTTACGCCAGCCAATAGCTGACTTGTCGGCAACAAACGCGTGGTAGCGCCTCTTCTTCTCGCGAACCGTTTCTTTGACAATGTCGATCCATAACCACGGCTTCTTATCAGTTCTACGCCTTCCGGCTTCGTGACGCCATGTTCGGAACTAGCGGCCTCATGTGTAGCCTTAGAAGCACTTTTCCAGGTCTCATCGACAGTCGTGACTGTGGGAAGTCGTATACGAGAGATCACAGCTGCCTCCTTTTCTTTCAAGCGCCACCATTTAACCCTTTCGGGACCACATTGCTCGACCCGTTTGGACCAGAGCTTTGCGATCTTTGGCCTGCAGATTAGTGGGCGATGTTATGTGGCAACTGTCTCGTACGGCACCGTCTTCGCGTCCGTGATGAGTCCTTGCTCGCGTTGTCTAACAAAGAAAAAGTCTATCTGCATTCTGGCATTCCCACTGTAGAAGCTAAGAGGGTGGGAGTCTCGTTTGCGAAACTTCTCATTCACGGTGACCAGGTTATGGGCCTCTGCATAGTCGAAAATTCTTTCACCATCGGGGTTACGTGGCCCATAGCCGAAACCACCACGACAACTGTAGCCGTCTCGGCTCTTGGCTAAGTCTCTTGGCTAAGAATTCGTTCACGGGAGTGGCTCGACATCCTTAGCACTACTGTGAAAACGGCTTGCTCGAAATCGCGTAGGCCCACGCAATACCCTATTCAACAAACTCGCTGAAAACTTGTCCTCAGGGATAGCTTGACCTTCCGAATGTGAATATCACATCATCATGACATGAATCAAGAATGGAGTAAAGAGAGAAGCAAGTGATAGAGCCGCCTGCTATGCTCGTCCCAGAATTTTTGCTCCTTACATGCAGTGGAATCTTTGGTGGTGAAGTCTGCTCCTCCATGCGATGCCACTGGGAGCTGTCTTTGCGAGCTGCAGAACGCAGACATTCGAATGCTGGTGACAGGCCTTCGTGACGGGCGGGCCTACGAACACCCACGTCACATCCCAATGTTCAATATGCCATATGAATTCCGAATCAGTGCTGCGGCGTCCGCGGGAGCCGACGCCCACTCGTATCTCCCGGCGAGTGTGGAAAGTATGCGAGGGTCCCTGATGCAAGGACGGCATCGGGGGACAAACAGGCTAGTTCGAAAGTCATGCAGCATGGAGAAGATCCGTGTAGCAACGTTGAATATTGGAACGCTGACGGGGCGCTCATGTGAGCTGACAGAGGCACTGGAGCGCAGGCGTATAGGCCTGTGTGCTGTGCAAGGAACAAGAGGGTCTAGCTGCAAGTCAAGTTACATCGGTCGAAGCTTCAAAGCTCTTGTGTGGCAAACCAAAAACCACCAATGGAGTAGCTGTAATAGTCTCTCAAAGTTTCCGGGACCCGATAGCAAGCGTAGAACGCTTCGATGACCGCGTGATTATGGAGCAAGTTTGTGATGCGAAGTCTACCGTCTGCATGGTCTGGCTGAATGAAGTAATCAGGTTGACGGTTTGTCGCCAGTGGTTGATGTTTTGTAGAGTATTACGAACAAGCTCTCCGAGTGACGAGGGAGTTCAGCTTGAACCCCGTCCCCTAAATTGATTACTGACCTTCAAACAACACATATACACACATTTTGGAGAAGCGAACGCCAATGTATCAGTTGCGAGAAACTGATCTTTGCTGCACCATTGCAGATGGAAAACGAAGACTGCAGGTCACGTCAATCAAAAGCTTCCAAACGTCCCGTGATACATAAACACTCTTGCGATTAGTGGCCTCCTAATCATGAGTGATTCACCGTACCGTAGTGACCCATAATATCAGTGTTTGAATGAAGCTGTGGTTGTTCTGCTCTTTTTATATCATGGAGTCGATAGTCTATAGAAGTTTTTTCGAGTCTTCAAATGCAGTGTTTGCACTATAGAAAGCGCTACTTGATAACGATACAATAAAAGAGCCGAAAGTCGAACGAGTTCTATCAAACGCTTACTTCATAGCGTTGAGTCAGGGAGGTACACTTCAATTCTCAGGTGGAATAACGCCCCAACCTGCCCAAAGAAAACGCTCTGGAAATGATCTGTTGACTGTAGAGCCATGAAAATGTGTATGACAGTGAGCACTAAGTACGAGAATGGATGACAGCCCTCCTTCGAAGAAATGAGGATATTAAGGTAGGAATGCGACTTCAGACTGGATCATCAGTACTATGAATATAGCCCGGCGGCTCCTCTATGTCATCCATTACGCGCCACGGTTCGGTTTCAGACTCACCCATGAGCTATCTCACGTTACTCTTCACCATCATTCAGCTGCGAATAAACCTCCTTATCTGTCCGAGAGTTTTTCTTGAGGTCTTTAGGCATGATTCATCGGTGGAAACAAATTACTCTCATGAATCCAAGAATTTCAACAAAAAAAAATTAAGATTGTAAGTGTGCAATGATGGCCTGTTCTTTGTCTTTTCTTTTTTCCCTGAGTTTTTTACTCCGCTATTGACTTTATCGCTTGGAGCAGTGTCTTTACCCTACCTTTTGCACTTCAGCATGTACTCAAGACTGCATTTAGGCAAGCTGTCAGCTGCACTTTTGATAATGAGACTTTATAAGAATCACCTGGTCTTATCAAACTAGTGAACTGCACATAGTCCCCTCGCCATACTTAAGATGTTGAGACGTTTCGTGCACATCTTTCTTCTGTTAGGTGAGTCGAATCTATGCCATTACACCTGAAGGTTTCAAAACTAGAAATTTGAATTGATTCGATTCTCATGGTATAAAAAGAGGAACATGAGGAGTTCAAGATAGGTGACCCAGACCATATCGCAAACACCTTGCAAGTGAACTTCCAGAACGATAAGTTATTCACTAGCTGAACTCAAATCGTATAATGTGTCGAAACTGGCCCTTACTTATTTCTGTTTCATTCGTGTGAGGCTCTTTCATAATAGTTCCGTAGAGTGGAATTTCACATAAATTTGTCTCCTTTTTCTTGATGTCTCTTTCGTTCTTTGCGATTTGGCTGCTGTCTTTCTACATACCCATTGCCATCAGCAGCCGCGGTAACCTCAGTCATATCGCCGCCCAGAGACTGAATGAATGGTTTCTGCGCGCTTCCACTTGTCTTGGGTCGTGCTTTCGAGTGCTCTCCAAATTCTTGGGATTACTGTTTCTGTTCTCTTACGCCACATGATGCCACGAAAGAGTCTACATATGCTGCACGGCATGACTGCAGAGAAGTATTAGTTCACCAGCAGCGCTACATACTAGTGGTCTATCATACTACAGTCGTTAAAAAAAACTTCTGTGAGCAGCGAGGAGAGCAGCACTGCTGCTGCCGACGATACAGGCGAGAGCGACTCGAGGCAGAAAGAAATCTTTTAGTGTTTGCGATAGCTGGAGAAAAGTCATTTAGAAAAGCTTCTCTCATTCCCTGGTGTAAAAGATAGTATATCATTTACCATGATTGAAGCCAAAGCCACCTTCCCGGCATCAAGAGAATGAAGCTTACTGTCTCGTATATATTCGATACAAAAATACTGCACGAGTCGTAGTACACACCACATTCATATGCGTACATACGATTAAAAAAACAGAATAGTATTTGAGGATAAAAGTGAGAGCTGAAAAAAGGTGGTATCAAGAAAGGTAGATATATACCATTTTCACTTCAAATCGGACACTTTTTAAACAAAATCGGATACTTTTCAAACCAAATTGGACACTTTTCAAACCAAATAGGACACTTTTCAAATCAAATCGGACACTTTTCGAATCAAATCAGACACTTTCCATATCAAATCGGACACTTTTTAAATCGAATCGGACACTTTTCAAATCACATCGGACACTTTTCAAATCAAATCGGACACACCTCCTACCAAGGGCATTGATAACTAGACCACACTAGGCACTGCTGCAAGCCCCGCCCCAACACCCCCGCCCACCTTTCCAGCGCGGTCACGGTTTTCCAAACTTTTTGCTAGTTGCACACACACTCAAACTGAAAAGGAATGGTACCGATACAGACCCGACTCCGCCCACTACACAATCAAGTGATGTAAGTTCTAAATTTTTCTAACTTCTTTCGACGTCGGTTTTTTCACATTCAATTCTTCACAAAACGAATATAGCCATTCTTTTACACACTAGCACACCAGGCCCCGTCCCTTTGACCACGCCCGCTTTCGTTTTTCGCGGATTTTGATTTCTCTTCCGAATTTCCACTTTTTTAGGCTGTGACAAGCGGCCCCGCCCACTAATGGAAGATTCGCCCACCTTCTAGAAGCCCCGCCCACATTTCAAAAATGACGCAGATCGGCGAGCTAGTGACCGTGCTGGCAGGTTATGGCCTCTCCTGTCACCCGGAACAAAGTTCCCTTTTTTGTGCTCTTTCCCTTTTTTTCATTCTATGTGACAGGAGAGGCCATAAGCTGCTAGTACGGTCACTAGCTCACCGAGCTGCATCAATTTCAAAAAGTGGCCGGGGCTTATACAAAGTGGGCGGAGCTCCCACAACTGGACGGGGCCGCTTGTCACAGCCTAAAAAGGCGAAAATTCAGAAGAAAAATAAAACCTCCGCGAAAAACGAAAGTGGGCGTGGTTAGAGGGGCGGGGCCTAGTATGCTAGCGTGTAAAAGCATGACTATATTCGATTTGTGAAGATTGAATGTGAAAAAACCGACGCCGAAAGAAGTTATAAAAATTCAGAAGTTACATCACTTGATTGTGAAGAGGGCGGAGTCAGATCTGTATCGGTACCAATCCTTCTCAGTTGAAGTGTGTGTGTAACTAGCAAAAGTTAGAAAAAGTCGAAGAACCAGATTTCATAAAACATTTTGGGAAACCGTGACCGCGCTGGAAAGGTGGGCGGGGGTGTTGGGGCGGCCTTGCAGCAGTACCTAGTGTGGTCTAGTTATCAACTGCCTTTGGTAGGGGGTGTGCCCGATTTGATTTGAAAAGTGTCTGTTGGTTTGAAAAGTGTCCGATTTTTGAAAAGTGTCCGATTCAAAGTGAAAATGGTATATACGAAAAGAGTTGAAAACAGGGTCGCAGTGTGTTAACGAACTGTTCAGTTATACTGCTTATGAATTATGAGTCCTGCCACGGCCGGAGCTTTCGTTTCACTGATATCTGGGAAAAAAGTTAGCAGTGGGCTAATGTACTCGATACCGGCCGTTGTTAGAACCACAAGGCGGAAGATTTGTACATCGGTTGACCGTCCGCAAGCCGTTGTATGGGTCACATCGCATTCAATAAGTTACCAATTCTGACTGGGGTGATGTGTGCCGCATCCCAACAGGGGACTGAACAATGGCGAAGAGTCTAACTTTCACACTTTTTATTTTCACAGCAGATGGACAATAGAAAATTTATCACTATAAACAGATTCCTCCCCGATTTATGATGCCGCTGATGCCAGTGATCTTCCGCAAGAACAGGGTGGAAGGTGGGGCTAAATGTTCTCTGTTGAATCGTTGTAAACGTGGCAGACCATCCATAGGTAATAAATGGTCCACACGAACAGACGCACTATGGAGAGTGAGGTGTAAGGAAGTCAAAGAGAAGAAACTTGAGCCTTGTGGGAGGATTGGTAATGAATACACATTAGGATTTCGTAATAAGCACTGAACGACGAATGAATGCTGAGACGCGGCGTTCGGAAAACCAGCTTTACTTGAGTTAGCTTAGGCTTGTATTTTAAAACACAACTCGATCTCTGCGATTGCCGCTTGTCTCGAACAAAGCGTTTCTTTTTTACATCGGATGTTGGAACAATCATATACGAATTGATCTGTGAAAATTTGAGGAAGCATTAATTTCTGAGCAAGACCCGTGGAACTAGACACTAGACTTCTCGTATGAAGCGGTATTTTAGTTTCTTCTAAGGAGTGTTCAGCGCTCTTCAAAACTCCATATCCTGCGAATTCCTTAACGAGACTCTAGACGACAAGCTTGTTTCCGCTCGAATCTCATGCATTCAACAATTCGGCTATCCCTAATTATTTGTTTTTGCCTTCTGTGCTCTTTCAGAAGCGGCAGCAGTCTTCTGAGATCTGAGGAAGGAAAATAGAGAATAGGAAGAGAATAGTGAAATGAAAATGAACAAAAAAAAGGCATGGAAGTATAATATATGAAGTGAATCAAGGGGCTGTTTCTCCAAAAATTACGAGAAAAAAACTCTCTAGTTTTCAGTCCGAGGTTTCGTGCTGATGTAAAAGAGGTTATGTCCCAGCTTATTCTTTCATTAAAAAGAAA
>MU912168.1:9426-31004 GCA_036418165.1 Cooperia oncophora | reverse complement strand
CTCATGCAGTGGAACTGTTTAGGCTGTATACTTTGCGGCAGCGTAGCGCTTCCAGCGTACGCCAGCGACAGTGCCGGGGAGAGGATGGATATCAGTCTAGCGTTCCCAGCGTCACCAGCGTAACGCTAGCGTTACGCCAGCGTTTCACCAGCGTTTTGCTAGCGTTTGCAGCGGCAGGGGAGTAGAGACTATGGGAGAGCTGGAGGGTACAAAACACATCGATTGCGCGTCTCACTCGCCCTCAGTCTCTACTATACACATCGATTGCGCGTCTCTCACTCGCCCTCAGTCTCTACTATACACATCGATTGCGCGTCTCTGACGGACCACATAGTCTCTACTATATACATCAACTCTTACAACCAAATAGTCTGAACTCCCCTGCCGCTGCAAACGCTAGCAAAACGCTGGTGACGCTGAGAACGCTAGATCGATAGCCGCTGGCGTACGCTGGAAGCGCTGCGCTACGCTGCCGCAAAGTATAAACGCAGCCTTAGGTTCCCCTCGCCCCGGCGTAGCCAAGTCACTCTTCATCTGACTGCACGTTGGCTCCCGTATTTATCGCAGTGTGGACTATAAAAGCTTCACGATCTCAGCTCATGGTAGGATAGAGATAATGTTCAACTTTGCGTCGCGCCGGCCCACATTGTGAAGCGATTTCATCCATTGAGCGCGCGAAAGCTGACAAGAGTCCCTCAGTAGCAATGCGGTATTTTTGATTTCATACGCCTCTCTATAAAAACAAAGCTTAACTTCAAAAATTATGTTACAACTTTCCTCAACCTTATGTAATCGTGGGAAGCAATGTATATCATTCTCCTTGAGCTCTTTGCTTTCAGGGTTTTTTCGCGGTTGTTATGGCATTGACCCGGACTGCACTGAAACGTGGGACATCAGGCATTCCTGTAAACGTCGTGCCATGATAGTTATGGATGTCTCATCTGATATGTCAACGCTCATGAAGAAAGGGGAAGTGAGTCGACTTAAACTGGACTCACACTCAGCGGATTGCAAGGAAGCGTTGGAAACGAAGACTAAGCATTGGAGACCGTGAACGTTTATACCATGGGATAACCATGGACACAAAAAATCAAGGACGTTTGCTTAAGTATTTTTCACTATCCCCTCCTCTTTTCACCTCCTTCTCACAAAACACTTGGGTTGGGTTTATAGTTTGCGGCAGCGTACGCTAGCGTTTCCAGCGTTCGCCAGCCACTTCAAGGAAAGGATAGATATCGATCTAGCGTCACCAGCGTGCGCTAGCGTAACGCCAGAGTATTTTAGCGTACGCTAGAATACTTTAGCGTTACGCCGGCGTATGCTAGCGTAGCGAGGGCAAAAGCATAGGTATCGATCTAGCGTTTTCCAGCGTTTCACCAGCGTTTCACTAGCGTTTGCAGCGGCAGGGAGTAGAGACTATGGGAGAGTAGGAGAGTAGAAAACAGTTTGATTATGCGTGCTGTGGAATTGCAGCGGTGTAGCCGCACGCAATACCGAATTAGATACTAGATCGAAACCTATGCCTTCATTGCCATCGCTACACTAGAGTATTATAGTGTTACGCTAGCGTACGTTAGAATACTCTAGCGTTACGCTAGCGCACGCTGGTGACGCTAGATCGATATCCATCCTTCCCTTGCCACTGCCGCTGGCGAACGCTGGAAACGCTAGCGTACCCTGGCGTACGCTGCCGCAAAGTATAAGCAGCCTTATTGGGAAGATCACCTGGATAAGGGCGAGAGCTCCCAACTTGAGGACACATTGTAAGGGTATCAGCGAGTTGAGAACGTCTACATCTTGGTCTATCGAAGCACATTTACGATGGTGGAGGAATCGCTGCCAATGAAAATTCGCATATCCCAAACAAATATCACCAACAGATGATGAGAATCTCATGACCTCTCCCCTAACAAGTCGTACAACTCTCTCGGATCACGCATTATACTGAGTCGAGAATTCTTCGAAACGCTTTTGCCCATAGACGTCGATTCCCATTCTAAGTTCTGTCACACATCCTCAGAATCGCGACTTTCTATCTGGAACTAAGCATTCTCAAAAGTGTTGATTCTAAATATCAATGCACACATACTTTCGCCTCCGATGTCCCAATATTGCAAAGTATGAAGGAAGCCATATCCTTGTAACGAGCACGAGCCATCACTCGTTGTGCTAGCAGCGTTTTATTTGCGATGAGGCGTCGCCATCGAGAGGCAAATGTTGATCGTTCAGCACTACCTCCTTACCCTTGCGCTGACGACGACCTCCTTATTTTTCACCGTTCATCTTGCTCTATTGCGGGATCCGCTCTTCTGATGTTGGTACGCCGTTCCTCCCGGTTTAATGCTTCTTCAGAGTGGGCACTAACTATCTTTAGATCCGCGTGCAGCGTGAGCCAGCGTTGCCTAGGACGTCCTTTAGGTCACCGAGCACCTCGAGCTGGAGACCAGTCTTGCAGACGCTGTCCGTATTCGCGCGGAGTACGTGGCCATACCATCGAGACGAGATTCTTGTATTTTATCAGCTATGGAAGCTAGTCGAGCTTCTTGCGTATGCTATCGTTGCAGATTCAATCCATACGCATACGCTGATTACGACCTCTGACAGTTAACTCGAAATCCTTACACTTAAACACCACCTATCGACCTCTTCTCCAGCAGTCGGTGTACAACCACCTTGCCCCACTCTTAGTTACGGATTCTTCACTGCCACTTCGCAAAAATTTTTACAACGGTAGACTAGACGGTATCCAAACTAGGTCCACTAAACCACAGTTTCCATTTTTTTTCCTGACGCTTCGATGCACGCTGCCAGCCACGGTCGCAGGATGTGTTTTTTCATTATGTTCCGTAATGTTTTTCAACTACAAGTGAATTTATTGAAGGTATTCATCATCTCCACTTCGATCATTCAGCAGCTTGACATAAGAAAACATTTCATCAGCGTTGGATTGGCTACCAGTGGTAGGTTGACGACATGATTCTGATGGAATCATTGAATTTTCTGATCTCATTCAGGTTACTTCGTTTTTACAGGCGAGCTCACATCCAAGCTTTACTACTACAGCGACAGCAGACATCAAATATGCGACAATTTGGCGAGTCTACAAAAAGCCGTTAACTCGGCCACTTACAAAAAACTTGCAGGGTGAGAAGACTCCTTGAAGGTCTTACCAAACACATCAGTGCGTCAGTTAGCGTCCAACCGTCCAAGATTTACTCTTGAAAACAAAGCTCGCAAGTTCCCAAAGCTCACAATAAATCGCAGGTGGTCACTGACTCGACAAAAAGTGGATTAAGCAAGGAAGTTCGTCAACCTACTACGAAACTCTGGAGGCCTGGAGTAGATCGAAGTCTATAAGGTTATTTACAAATATAGATAGCAAAACTGCAACCTGCATTTCACAAGCAACTTATGAGCAGGTAAAGTTTGTAATGGTGCAGGTGGAGGCTTGGTGGTGAAGTCCGTTCCTCCAAGTGGTGCCACCGGGTACTGCCCGCTTTAGCGGGTTGCAGATCACGGACAAATTTCGACGGCAGGTGACAGGCCTTCGGGCCTGACCTGAATTATGACGGGCCGACCTACGAACACCCCATGTCACATCACAATGTTTAACTATGCCACATGATTTCCGAGATAATGCTACGGCGTCCGCGGGAGCCGACGCGCACTCGTATGGCCTCGGCGAGGGTCCCTGACGTTGGGACCTTGACAGGGCGCTCATTCGAGTTGGCAGAAGCACTGGAGCACGCCAGAAGAATCGATCTCTGCGCAGTGCAGGAGACACGATGGTCTGGTTGTCAGTCGAGAGATATTGGTCGTGGCTTCAAAGCCGTTCTTTGTGGTGGACCGAGAACTAAAAATGGTGTAGCTGTAATCGTTTCTCACCGATTCCGTGACTCGATTACCAGTGTTGTTCGTTTTGGCGACCGTTTAATGAAGATTGTTGTCGCTGTTGAACAACGTCTATACCACTTCTCTGCGTATGCCCCGCAAACTGGATGCTCTGAGCAATCCAAGGACGACTTCTGGGCTCTGTTGAATGAGAAGACGGCTGAAGTACCACCAGAAGACGGTATCATTGTAGCTGGCGACCTAAATGGACACGTGGGCGCTGCTAAAGACGGCTATGCTTGTCACGGTGGATTCGGCTACGGATCAAGGAACGCCGATGGTGAGCGAGTCCTTGAATATGCAGGCATAATCTCGTCATTCTGAATACAAAGTTTCGTAAACGCGACTCCCATCTCATCACCTTCTACAGCGGGAGTTCCAAAACACAAATAGACTTTGTTCTTATCAGGCATGGCGATCAAGGACTCGTCACAGACGCTAAGGTCGTGCCGTACGAGACAGTTGCCCCACAACACCGCCCGCTGATCTGCACGCTGAAATTTACAGCACCCAGATCGAAGCACACCGAGCGGGGTGCCCTCTCGAGAGGATCAGGCGACTGAAAAAGCGGGATGTAGCCAGGATCCTCTGCGACAGGAGAATGCCACAGCGGTTCAAGTCGAAGATCTACATCGACAAGTCGCCCTAAATGGCGCCGAGTGCTGGCCCGCTACCAAAGAAGAAGCCCGTCTAAGTGTGATGGAGACGAGAATGTTGCGTTGGACTGCGGGTGTCACGCGTTTGGACCGCATTTGTAACGAAGGTAATACGCAAGAAGTTCGGCATAGCTCCTATAGCTGACAAAATGCGAGAAACGCGCCTTCGATGGTACGGCCATGTACTTCGCGCAAAGGCTGACACCATCTTCAGGAATGGCCTTCAGCCCTTCAGCAAAGCGACCTAGGGGACGTCCCAGGAACGCTGGCTCGATACGTTGCATACAGACTTGAAAATAGCTGGAATTCACCCCGATCAGGCATTTGATCGGGAAAAGTGGCGTCATCACATTAGAAGAGCGGACCCCGCCGCTGAGCGGGACAAACGCTAAAGAAGAAGAAGAAGAAGAAGGAAGTAGGATGAAGGCTTGGTGGTGAGCTGTGAAGCATAAGCGAGGAGTCGCATACGTCGAACTTTACCGCTGAACAACACACGACCTCCACCCTACTGCACCATTACAAACTTTACCTGCATAAGTTGCTTGTGAGATGAAAGTTGCAGTTTTGCAATCAGTTGTAGGCAACCTTATAGAGTCTATCGACCTACCGGGGTCTCCCATTCGAAGTTCTAGTGGGCAACCTTATAGATTCTATCGATCTACCGGGGTCTCCCATTCGAAGTTCCATGTTAACTTGGCGAACTTCCTCGGTAAGTAGCCGAAAACTCTATGCGTCATCCCCTGGACCTAACGAGCATGGGAAGCGAGGGTTACATTGATCCTACAAAGTATTGCACCAACTGAATCGCATCATCAGTAAACCGAAGCAGTGTCAGGAAGGTTGTCGCTCTTGTGAAATGGGTTGCTTTCAATAGTATATCTCAATTTTCGAGAACGGCATTCAAAGGAAGCATTGGTTTTCATTATGTATCGGGAGGCGATCAGGCAGAAGAGATGGCGCCCCTACGCCGCCAGATACGACTGCTAACAAACTTGCCCCAGATCGGCGAGGCACCCTCAAGGTACCATATTCAGTACCCACCGTAAGTGTTCAAAAAATTACGAAAAAAACGCCGATCCGCGTTTTTTTCGTTTTTTCGTTATAGAGCTGTTCCTGTTGACTTTTTGTATGGATACCCATATATGGTTAGAATCAGCTCGCCGAGCTGTATCCGAGGGTATGCTCATATTCTACGACATTGGGTTTTGGCCGGCGCCATTTGGCGCCACTTGGCGACACCTCAGCGCCACAACTTTTCAACTTGCTTACTGGGGCTACTCAGTGCATGAAAGTGGCATTCATTTCTAGCCGTGGCGCCATTTGGCGCCATTAGGTGCCGATTTGGCGCCACTAGCGCCACTTTGGCGACACGACCTTTCCAAAAAAACTCGTATAAACTTGCATAATGGGGTTTCTCGGTGCCCTGATCACGAAACCATTTGGTGCCGATTTGGCGCCACTAATTTTCAGCCGCTCGCTCACGTGACTACTGCATGTATTTACAGTTCAAATTCACGTGATCATTAGCCGACCAATGCATATCGATCGGACTCTACATCAGTGTAATTGATGGAACTTAGATACCGCAGATCGCCAAATCAACTAGAGTGGTCTCACTGCGTGCATACGAATATCTTGTGCGCTTGGCACCTGTCTACCGCCGGCGCCAAAGCAGTTCGCAACAGCAGACTGGTTGCGAACTTGTCCCCGTGATAGTGTGATCCATAGACCCAAATATTACATCCGCTTGGCTCTTGTGCCACAGGCGCCGGCTAATTTCCTGAACCTAGTGTCATAACCGCTTGGTCCTAACTGTTTGGCGCCCGTGCCATCGGTGCTGGCGCAACACTAGATCACCAAAATTGTTGAGCACTTGTATACCGGGTCGCTTGATTGTATAACGTTCATTTCTTAGGCGCCGGCGCTAACGGACTCTACGATCACTCTGCTAAGGCTGGCGATTCGTGATTAGGGCATCGAACCACACCACCCCATGCATGTTTTTATCAATTTTGGCGAAAACTGGGTAGCGCCAAATTGGCACCAAATGGCACCGAACGGCGCCATGGCTAGAAAGTGAATGTTACATTCGTGATCAGGGCACCGAGAAACCCCATTATGCAAGTTTATACAGGATTTTTTTGGGAAAGATCGTGTCGCCAAAAGTGGCGCCGCGGCTAGAAATGAATGCCACTTTCGTGAACAGGGCACTGAATAGCCCCAGTAAGCAAGTTTATACAGATGTTGTTGAGAAAAGTTGTGGCGCTAAGGTGTCGCCAAGTGGCGCCAAATGGCGCCGGCCAAAACCCAATGTCGTAGAATATGAGCATACCCTCGGATACAGCTCGGCGAGCTGATTCTAACCATATATGGGTATCCATACAAAAAGTCAACAGGAACAGCTCTATAACGAAAAAACGAAAAAAACGCGGATCGGCGTTTTTTTCGTAATTTTTTGAACACTTACGGTGGGTACTGTACCTCAAGCTTCCGTGATTCTTGCCACTCATTTAGGCTAGAGTGTGGGACAATCTTAGCTTAGAGCATAGTGAAACATCTGGCGCGAATAACTGGTTGAGCACATATTTCGCAGGTTTCAACGAATTACAGGAAACAACTTCTTCTTCTTCTTTAGCGTTTGTCCCGCTCAGCGGCGGGGTCCGCTCTTCTAATGTGATGACGCCACTTTTCCCGATCAAATGCCTGATCGGGGTGAATTCCAGCTATTTTCAAGTCTGTATGCAACGTATCGAGCCAGCGTTGTCTGGGACGTCCCCTAGGTCGCTTTCCGGGCACCTCAAGCTGAAGGCCAGTCCTACAGACGGTGTCAGCCTTTGCGCGAAGTACATGGCCGTACCATCGAAGGCGCGTTTCTCGCATTTTGTCAGCTATAGGAGCTATGCCGAACTTCTTGCGTATTACCTCGTTACAAGTGCGGTCCAAACGCGTGACACCCGCAGTCCAACGCAACATCCAAAGAGACGAGAAGAATACGGCGACTGGTCGAACAACACTTCTGTAGATCTTCGACTTTGAGCCGCTCTGGCATCTTCCTGTCGCAGAGGATCCCCGACATGCATCGCCATTTTGCCCACGCTGCACTCACCCGTGCGCTCACCTCCGCTTTGAGATCTCCATCGGACGTAATTGCTGATCCCAGATACTTGAATGTTTTTGTACGCGTGAGCTCAGTGCCATCGATTTTGATGGAGCCCGTCTCGGCTGGGTCGGTTGTCAGGTACTCGGTCTTATTCACGTTTAACCTGAGCCCAAACTTTGCCAGGCGATCAGCCCAAGCTTGCACTTGCTGCTCTAGCGTGCTCTTGTCTTCGCATGCAAGCATCACATCATCAGCGTAAAGGAGCGTCCAAGGAATTTCCTTCTGAAGGTCTCGTGTGATGGCATCCATGACGACAACAAAAAGGAGTGGGGAGAGAGCGGAGCCTTGGTGTACCCCAACGGTGATGGGAAACTCCATCGAGGTGCCTGCAAGAGTCCGCACTTGGCTCTCTGGCTTTGAATAAAGGATGCGGACCCACTCGATTAGCTCTTCAGGGACACCGTGTTGTCGCAAGGCGTACCATATAACGCGGCACGCGATCAAATGCCTTTTCCAGATCTAGAAAGGCTACATGCACAGGCTTTTGCTTCTCACGATGTTTCTCAAGCAAAAGGCGGGCAGCGTGAATGGCGTCGACTACAGCCAGTTACGAAGCCACACTGGTTGGCAGAGAGCTGGACGATGTCACGAATACGGCCATCAACAATTCGCTCAAAGATTTTCATAGTGTGCGAGAGAATCGGACGGTAGTTCGAGCAATCTGCTGGACTGCCCTTCTTCTTCCAAATCGGAATCGTCGTGCTTTGCAACCAGTCCTTGGGCACCTTCTTCTCTGCGATGATCTGGTTGAAAAGCTTTGTCAACCATTCTGCGGAGTACCAGTGCTGTGACTTCCGCTGCTAGGTCGTCGGGGCCTGTAGCTTTACCTGCCTTCATCTTCTTCAGAGCCGCTTCTGTCTCCTGAACGGTGAGGGGATAACCGGATGGGTGAGATTTCGTCGAGATCTTCTCGAAATAGTCGTGCCATCGCTGCAATACCCTCTTTCGGTTCATCAGAAGATGGCCATTCTCGTCATTGATGCCAAAAAACTTTTCTATGTCTTCGGTTTGGCGGTGACGACTTGGCAAGTCGGTACAAGTGCCGCTCACCGTCGCGAGTCTCAAGTTTCTTGCTGACATCGTCGAAATGAGCGGCCTTCACTACGGCGACCGCCTTCTTTGCCGCAGTCCTCGCTTCCTGGTACTTCCGCCAGTTGTCAGCCGTCTTGTTCCCAAGAAACACGTGATAAAGTTCCTTTTCGCTCGAACCTTCGCCTGGACGTCGTCCGTCCAAAGCCAAGGCTGCTTGTCAATCCTACGCCGCCCAGGCTTGGTCATGCCGAGTTCTGAACGAGCGGCCTGGATTATCGATTCAACGGCTTTGTTCCAGTTTCTTCGACAGTCGTGACCTCCGGTAAGCGGATACGAGAAATCATGGCTGCCTCCCGCTCTTTCAGTCGCCTGATCCTCTCGAGGGCACACCGCTCGGTGTGTTTCGATCTGGGTGCTGTAAATTTCAGCGTGCAGATCAGCGGGCGGTGTTGTGGGGCAACTGTCTCGTACGGCACGACCTTAGCGTCTGTGACGAGTCCTTGATCGCCATGCCTGATAAGAACAAAGTCTATTTGTGTTTTGGAACTCCCGCTGTAGAAGGTGATGAGATGGGAATTTGATTTAGGTGGCCAGCTACAATGATACCGTCTTCTGGTGGTACTTCAGCCGCCTTCTCATTCAACAGAGCCCAGAAGTCGTCCTTGGACTCAGAGCATCCAGTTTGCGGGCATACGCAGAGTAGGCATAAACGGCATAGACGTTGTTCAACAGTGACAACAATTTCATTAAGCAGTCGACAAAACGAGTAACAGTGGTAGTCACGGAAGTCGGTGAGAAACGATTACAGCTACACCATTTTTAGTTCTCGGTCCACCACAAAGAACGGCTTTGAAGCCACGACCAATATCTCTCGACTGACAACCAGACCATCGTGTCTCCTGCACTGCGCAGAGATCGTTTTCTGCGCTCCAGTGCTTCTGCCAACTCGAATGAGCGCCCTGTTAAGGTCCCAACGTTCAGCGTTGCAAGGCGAGCCTTCCAAACGTTGCCAGACTTTCGGACTAGCCTGGTTGCCCCCCGATGCCGTCCTTGCATCAGGGAACCTCGCCGGGCCATACGAGTGCGCGTCGGCTCCCGCGGACGCCGTAGCATTATCTCGTGAAATCATGTGGCATAGTTAAACATTGTGATGTGACATGGGGTGTTCGTAGGTCGGCCCGTCACGAAGGCCTGTCACCTGCCTCGAGTTTGTCCGTGTTCTGCAACCCGCAAAAGCGGGCAGTACCCGGTGGCACCACTTGGAGGAACGGACTGCACCACCAGTTACAGGAAACAACTAATTTTCAGAATTGTCGGAATTATCTTCAACGACTACGGACTGAGCGATACAACACTGGTACTGATGACAAACAGCAGGTAAGATGGGGACCTAATAAAAAGCAAAATTCAGAGCTTGGACAAGCGCAGGTATGTTCAGTCATGAACTCACGTTTTGCTCATCTTGTATGTATAGTTTACCAGTCGGCTCGCCGGCTAACGCCGGCGCGCCTCCTTCTGATACGGCCCGGCTGCGCCGGGCGGGCGCGGCTTCGCCGCGCGTATTTTCTTTCACATATTTCTAGACTCAACTGATTCCGGTGTCTGAAGTACTCTTGAGCTATTTTACAGATTCTTCGTCTGACTCCGCCCACCTCAGAGCAGACCCCGCCCACAATTTTTGTGCCCCACAATCTTCACCGACGACCCTCTGCTGACCTTAATCCACTTTTTTCCGGTGTCTGGAGTGTTCTGGAACCGTTCTACAGAATTTTTGTCTGGCTCCGCCCACCTCGGGCTTTCGGCGAGTGCCCCGCCCACTGTGGGCGGGGCACTCGCCGAAAGTTTGGGGTTCCGCACAGAAATGTTCATAATTCGCTTCCGGAGCAGCTCAAAGATGGGGTGGAATGAGGTTAGCAAGGAGCCAGACTAACTGTGGCAGACACATCCAAAATGGGCGGGGCGTACTCAAGGTGGGCGGTGCTTCTCGCAAAATTCAGTAACCCGGTTCGCGAGTGTTTGGAAGTCGCAAAAACTCAGTGTAGAATGTAAATATCTGGCGAATATAGGGCACGCTCAAAGTGTGTTGAGACCCGCCCACAGTGGGCGGAGCTTGCCCTAAATCGCAGGGTATTCATTTTAAAAGTTTGTAGCTCGGTTCCAGAACACTCCAGACACCGGAAAAAAGTGGATTAAGGTCAGCAGAGGGTCGCCGGTGAGGATTGTGGGGCACAAACATTGTGGGCGGGCCTGCTCCGAGGTGGGCGGAGTCAGACGAAAAATCTGTAAAATAGTTCAGAGCACTTCAAAGACCGGAACAAATTGAGTTGGTCGCCCATTGAGAAATGTGGGGCATAAATGTTGTGGGCGGGGCCTGCTCCGAGGTGGGTGGAGTTAGAAAGGAGATCTGCAAAATAGGTCCAGAACCCATCTGTAAAATAGTTTCACAGCACTCCAGCCGGAAAAAGATGGACTAAGGTCAGCAGAGGGTCGCCGGTGAATTGTGGGGCACAAACATTATGGGCGGAGCCTGTTCCAATGAGCGGAGTCAAAGAAAAACCTGTAAAACGGTTCAGAGCGGTCCAGACACCGTCAACATGTAAGCAGAGATGTGCAGGACCTCAACTGTTGGATATATGGCAAGAGTTGAGTGTGTCTGTGGTGTGTTGTAACCCGCTCCCAGTGGGCGGAGCGCATGACTTATTCTTACTGAGTTTTAGCGCTATTCTGCCATACTCTTGACCACCTTCTGTCATACTCTTAACCACCGATAGGTAGTAGGTTCCATTCGGCTCGGCGGCTGATGCCAGCGCTCCTCCTCCTGTGATACGGCCCAAGTTGGCCGGACGGGCACGGCTTCGCCACACATTCCTTCCCCAGCTATTCTCTCGCCTGTGCCCATACGCACTTTAGTACCACTCCATACTCAGTAATAGTCAAAATAGCAGGGATGATGTATTTGTCGAGAAGCTTTAACCATGAGTACAGAACAAAAGCCTGATATCAGTTGAGTCTAGAAATATGTGAAAGAAGGTACGCGCGGCGAAGCCGCGCCCGCCCGGCGCAGCCGGGCCGTATCAGAAGGAGGCGCGCCGGCGTCAGCCGGCGAGCCGACTGGTAATGATACAAAAAACAATGACTATAACTGAATTGCAGCCAGGAAGAGGTGGACGCCGCGGGAAAACTCCTTCAAAGCTATATCCGCGAACAGAAGCTACTGAATTTCAACGCTGTAGTCATCAACTTTGGGAAGTCTTCATTTCGCAACTGGCCAAAGGTAAGCCTTGAAATGACATTCTCAGACTGCTCCTTTACAACAAACACTTCAGTTCGCAAGTGTGTATAGTGGCAGATTCAATCCCGACTATATCGCAGAGTATGTGGGCAAGCAAATTTGTGGTGAGTGTCATCCAGTTCACGTCCGATTGACCAGCGCAACGTCAAAGCTGAACATTACTGAACAAGATCAACCTCTAAAAAGGTTGAAACAGCGATCTAGGTGGCGCAAAACATGAACACTTCTTAAAGACACATGGTACGCTTAAACACATTGAGGGTGTATGAGACTATCAGCCCCCCAGCTGTCGATGTGTCGTGGTCCCCCGCCCAAAACTGCACGGGGTCAGAGTACGGGACCGTGGGAAAGTCGTAATTCCTTGCTACGCCGCCCGTTTTTGCAAACTCACGTTTTTACTAACACCGTCCGCGCGGCGCGGTCGCGTGCTCTCTTGGCTTTTTGCCAAGTCCTGTAATTGCGCTTTGGAATACAAGTACAACGCAATTTCCTTTATGCGGATAACATTTTATAGTGTAGTTCTCTGCGGACGGTTGGGCGTGTCAGTGCGGCTGCGTTTGGCGCGGTGCCAAACTCGTTCTCCACCAGTTGTTGAAGCGAGCAAGTGACAATGCTGTATCATATCGTTCGTATTACTCGTTTTCTACCACTTTGTCGCATGCGCGCTTCAACAAAAGGCAGAGAACGGCTTTGTTGCTGTGCACACTCATTCTGGCTGACACGCCCCACCGTCCGCAGCGAACTACAGTGTAGGTGCTGCAAAATAAGAACTGAAGATGATGACGAGGGCTAGAACTCAAGAGCAACTGTGATATCCCTCAGAGGCGCGCATTCCCACAAAACATCAAAATAAAAACGGCCTAAGCGTCCCACTCGTTAGTTTGAAGTATTTCTATAGCATTAGAGCCGGATTCGAGCCGGATCGCAGAAATGCACACGCGATTTTAATTTATTGCGTTTCCTTAGTTTTTTCAATTTTGTTTTATTTACATCTACATTCGTTGTTGTTCATTTCTAGCCTTTGTCATCTTCATCACCTTCTATTCGGACTTTGAAGCATGAGCAATACCTCAAATGTTAGGAAATTGCGTTTTGCTTGTATTGTCATGTTTTATTGTCATGTTGTCCGTTTTTATTGTCATGTTCTGTGGGAATGCGCGGCCTCTGAGGGATATTGCAGAAGCACCACAGTTGCTCTTGAGTTCTAGCCCTTGTCATCATCTTCGGTTCTTATTTTGCAGCACCTAAAATGTTATCCGCATAAAGAAATTGCGTTGTACTTGTATTCCAAAGCGCAATTACAGGACTTGGCAAAAAGCCAAGAGAGCTGCACGCGACCGCGCCGCGCGGATGGTGTTAGCATAAACGTGAGGGCGGTGTAGCAAGGAATTACGACTTTCCCACGGCCCCGTACTCTGACCCCGTGCAGTTTTGGGCGGGGGGACGACACATCGACAGCTGGGGGGCTGATAGTCTCATACACCCTCAATGTGTTTGAGCGTACCATGTGTCTTTAAGCGGTACTCAGTTACCGCGCACCGCTGTTACTCGTTGCATCGCTGCAACTGCTAATCCGGTGATATTCTAAAAAGAATTTCTTTGGACCGCTGCTGCCAACATCTACCAACAGTGGGGGTCACGGCTGGTTGTTTCTCAAATCGCGCGACGGTACTGCTCAAGTCGTGAGGTACGAACGCATTCTCGAAGGCATGAGACACGATAATTTGGTAATCTGCCTAAAATGGTAGCAGGGGTGCTAAACAGTGGTAAAGTGGTGAAAAGGCCAAGTGAACTGGTCAAAAACTGCAACGAAGCCTTTGTTCTCCGCAACTCAGAAGGCAATTTCGGACGAGTTCCCCGTTGACATCATGCCAAAAGCTGGTGCGGTAGATACGGCTGCATGTATGTGCTCATATATCCATGCAGCACGCAGTCTTCACACTAATCGCTTCGCTTTATACTGTACTTCGCAAATCAAGCGACCATTAGCTTCGGTCAGACATTGGCGGGCGGGCGGTCGGACGCGGTGGGCGTTCGGGCCGGTACGTTGCAGCCTGATGAGTCGCTGCAATTCCTTTAAAGGAGGCGGCATTCAGCGAGTACCCAGTAGCGCCGATTTCAGTTCCGCTAGGCGTACTAAACCTACACGTCTTGGGGATTTATCGGGCCACTTGCTTCAAAAGTTTCCCACAGCACTGCTCTGCTCAGCTTCTTTCTACCTCATCGCCAGATATTCTGCTGGGTTATTTGCTGCGTCTATTATCACATTTCAACATAACAGTCAACAAAACTAACTACGAAATGCTAATTTAGCACATGCAGTAGACGTCGGACACGCTTCCGAACTCCCGACAAGCACCAATAGGACGACCGCCGATCACACGACGACAGTTCGGGCGAGAACGGCTACTGATTTGGTGACTACCACAACTGCAAGAAACACGAAATCGACCATTAAATCAACCGCAACAAAATACCGAACTCAAACTTTACCGACTACAACAGCCAGTAAGTAACTGACGTTACCGTACCCTCGTAAAGCAGAGACACAGTTCTGAGACAGAGAGACACAGTTCGTGAAGCAGAGACAGAGTTTACGGTGCCGAACGCCTCAAGGGTTTTTCGGGCACCAACATCGTTTTCGTAGGCCAATATTATGCACCTAACGCTAAAATCAAAGCCATCATTGTGCTTTCTTCTTCTTCTTCACCGCAACCATACAAAAGTGCCTCCGAAGAGCTGTTTTGATCAACGATGTTCTTTTATAAACACACCAAGAGAAAATAACAACACCTATTGGTCAGAAATTGCCTCTCTGCTGAGCGGTGCAATCAAACTTCCCTTCGTTTGCTTGCTAGATGTTCTTTCACGCGTACGCCTAATGCCCTCCCAGTTTCACCAATATATAATGCGCCACACGTTAAACACTCGATTTGGTAAACGACAGCCCGTTGTGTACAGTCACCAAGTTTCCCATACGGACAGATCACGCAGTTCTCCGTGGTGCATATTCGGTCGTAGAGGCGATTTCTGACCAATTGCTGTTGTTATTTTGGTGTGTTTACAAAAGAACATCGTTGGTCAAATCGGCTCTTCGGAGGCACTGTTGTTTGACTGCGGTGAAGCGGTCCGATATGATGTGGCCAACGCTATGAATTATGTAACCAACCCCTTCTAAGGCTCCTCATGGTATCTTATCAGCTGTTATCACTCCTGCCACCCACCAATAATGTTCCCATCCTGCTCCCTATCTTACTACATGGATCCATCGTCCGGTCGCCCTGAGAGTTATGAATTAGGTAACCCACTCCTTCTAAGGCTCCTTATGGTATCTTATCAGCTGTTATCACTTCCTGCCACCTACCAGTGTTCCTGTCGACCCTCTACATCATTTATCGGGTTGAGCGCTCTATCACTGTCCTGAAGAAAGTTTAGAATTCCGGTCAAACACACACACACACACACACACACACACACACACACACACACACACACACACACACACACACACACACACACACCAACAGACAAACTTAGCGGATTATATATAGTAGGATACTCAGATCATTCCATGCTCAAAACCAATCGCAAAGGCTAATTGGTAGGTTGTCGGCGGTGTTATGCTTTTCAGCTTTCTCTTCACTTGTAGCTTCGAACCTTGTTTGAATCCCACTAGCCACACTTGCAAAAAAAGAGAATGCTAAATTGAGATGAGAAAATGTACTTCTAAGGCCGACAAATCATTGTGAGTATAGAAATAAAAATGAAAAGTGACCGATTCAGTGCAAGACTTCCCATAGCCATATTTTACAAAGCGCAGCAGATTGCTTCATTTTTATTGTTACTCTGAGTAAGTTGACTTCACAGAGTTAACTTAACAAGCAGATCAAGAACTAACGCGGCAGCGCTTCGCGAGAGAAATCGTCATGTTAACTTCTCACAAGGGAGATCATTGAGGTCGTGATCCCATTTTCGAAACGGTTAGCCGCATGTTGTAGAAATCAACGCGTGGACTATGAACTACAGTTCTTTTCTGCTGCGTGCCTCTGGACTGCCAAGAGGGGGTGAAAAAGCTCCATGAATTAACGGCGAGCTCACCGATAGAAGGCTCTTCTGCTTTGAATATAAAAGACTCGGGTGTTTTTGGACAAGAAAATTGCATTTGCAGGAACTCAGAATGGTCACCTAGGGGATTCAAATCATCAGCATATTGTCCAGAAGCGCGTAGCGAGAAAGGACTATACCTTCGTGGCCAGCAAATAAACCTCTACGACATGGAGCAACCTTTGAAAATAGGGTCTACGGCCTAGAAGGACCTCTTCCGTGAGCAGTATCAATGGCTAGATAGCTCTGGACATTCCCTAGGTTTCCGGTAGGGATCTCTAGAAACTCTCAATGATCCTACTATATATAATTCGCTAAGTATGTCTGTCAGTGTGTGTGTGTGTATGTGTGTGCGTCTGTCTGTCTGTCACGAAATTCATAGCGAGCGTCGCAGAAAAAGATAGGATGACAGTTCCAAGAAGTGATATACAGGCAGGACGGGAACACTTTTGGTGGGTGACAGGAGGTGATAACACTTGATAAGATTCGATAAGGGGCCTTAGAAGGGGAGGGTGACCGAAATCGTAGCGCAAGTTGCAGCAGCTGCGGGACCGTGATTTCAAGAAGTGGTACAGGGGAAGGATGGACATGATTGGGGGGGGGGTGACAGAAGCTGATAACATCTGATAAGATCCGATAAGGGACCCTAGACGCGGGTGTCACCAAATTCTTAGCGCAGGTTGCAGCAACCGTGGGACCTTGATTTCGAGAAGTGGTGTAGGGGAAAGGGGGTGGACATATTGTGTGTGACAGAAGCTGATAACACCTGATAAGATTTGATAAGGGACCTTAGACGCGGAGGGTCACCCAATTCCTAACATCGGCTGCAGTGAATTGAGACCGTGGTTCCGAGATGGTATACAGGAGGGACGGGGTGGGTGACAGAATCTAATAACATATGATAAGATTTGATAAGGGACCTTAGATGCGGAGGGCCACCAAATTCGTAGGGCAGGTTGCAGGGTCTGTGGGACCTTGGCTCCAAAGGTGTAGGGGGAGGGGCGGACACCCACTGAACGGGTGACACGAAGTGACTGATAAGAGTTGGAAGTCATCATGAAAGAAAGTCATGGAAATCCGCAACACCGCTTACCACCATAATGCGATGTATCAGGCTCTCAGTAGTTCTCAGATGCATGACGGTTGTTTACTCAGTTGCCATGAACAGCAGCAACTAACTTTATCACTATGACCATGACTATCTTCCATCAACAACCCGAGAGAGGACCATTCGAAGCGCTAGACTGCCGAATGCGGGAGGGCATTCCAGAAAAAACCCTACAGTGGTGGAGAACGGTAGGATGCTTCGAAGGCTGCTCTTACAAGCTGCTGAATTTTCGTGTGAGGGTTATGAAGATTTTGGTACTAACCCCGAGAAAAGAATGGACAAAAGGATAGATTTCAGCGTTACATTAGGACAATGGCACAATATGTAATAGGGGACGGTACGGAAGTATCCTACTATATAGAATCCGCTAAGTGTGTTTGTGTGTCTGTCTGTCACGAAATTCATAGCGACCCTAACAATAGCTGTAACAATAGCTGTAGGAAGTCGATTCCAAGCAGTTATATAGGGGCTGTGACGAGAACATCAGAGAGGGAGTGATACCAACTGATAAGATCTGATAAAAGGCGTCAGAAAGTGAGGGTCACCGAGCTCACAGCGCGGGACACAGCAACAGTGGGGCCTTGGTTCCAAGGATACGATACAGGGTATGGCACAGGAACATTATTGGTAGGTGACAGAAGCAGCTAGCAGCTGATAAGATTTGATAAGGGGAGTTAGAATGGGAAGGTCACCATATCCATAACGCGGGACACAGCATCAGCTAGGCGTTGATTTCAGCAAATGATATAAAGAGGGAGGTGGGGACGGCGACGGCGGGTGACGGGAAGTGATAACAGCTGATAGGGGCTGATAAGGAACGTTGCCGTTGTTGTTCAGTCAAAGTGAGCCTTTACACTACCAAATTATAGAGTTTTAGTGATAGGGACATTGTTGACGGGTGACAGGCAATCTTATCAATTGATAAGAAAAGATCAGGGACATTCTCACGACATTACACAGCTAAGTACTGAAGTATTGAAGACTCAATCAGCTAACTTTTCCTTCAGCCATCACTTTCCTGATAACAATAGAAAATGAACTCATCCCACTATCCTACTATATATAATGTCGATGTCGACGAGCAGAGGGGGGGGGGGGGTATGTAGTACGCCTAAAACAGGAGAGTCCGGAAAGCTTCAAGAATTTTTTTCTTTCGAATTTTCACTTGCTGATGTGAACGAGTAATAAGGGAGTATAATACCCAAAATTATGTATACTTCAGCAAGCGCTTTATTGATCGACTGCACTTTATATCTATATCTATCTATGTATTGTAAGGGCGTTATGGCGCGGACCGCAAGTATAAGCGTTTGCTAAGGAGTGCATGATCCGCAGGGTTGCTCTATCTGTTATGATTCGACCAATACAGCGCCGTATGAGCAGCCCAGTGATTGAAAGAGTTCCGTTTCCCATTATGGAGCGCGCCTGGCGAAGCCGAGCTAAAAAGAAGGAGGAGCGCTCGGCGTCAGCCGGGCGATCCGACTGGTTAGAATAATAAGGAATGTAGTGTTTGCTCATCCTGATGTCGGTGGGTCCGATTACTTTGTTTCAAAAGCGGCGGTATTTAAGCACAAGTGCGGATACCTCTCATAGTGGGACTGCTCGTTTGGACGGCTACGCTACTCATCGCTGCCTAGTTTTTTTTTAGTATTTCTCTGCCCAACCTCCCAAGCTCGTATTACATAGTTTTCAGTTTTTTGCATAATACCTTAATTCAGGACATGGAGTAGATGTCGATTACACTTCTGAAGATCCGAAAATGGCAACCACCGAGTACACGACAATTCCAAGATCCACCTATCGAACAGATTTTGACCACACATCAGAAGATCCGAGCATGACATCTGTCGAGTACACGACACTTCCAGGTTCCACTTATAGATATGATTTTGATTACACATCTGGAAATCCGGGAATGGCATCCGCCGAATACACGACACTTCCAGCTTTCACCTCATCCATACTGTCAACCATGATGACGACCCTACCGAAGACATTCACCAGTGCTATACTGCCAACCATGACGACGTCACTCCCGGAGTCATCTACATTTAAACCGGCAACCACGACGACGATACTTCCGGAGTCGCCTACACCTGAACCGGCTACCACGACGACGAGACCCCTGAAGCCATCTAGGTCAACCACGGCGACGACACTTCCGGAGTCATCTACATCTAAATCGTCAACCACGACGACGTCACTCTCGGAGTCATCTACACCTGCCAACCACGACGACGACAATTCCGGAGTCATCTACATCTAAACCGGCAACCACGACGACGACAATTCCGGACTCATCTACATCTGAACCGTCAACCACGGCAACAACACTCCCGGAGTCATCTACATCTAAACTGTTAACAACGACAACGACACTGCCACTTTCCACGTCAGCTACGCCGTCAACTACCTCAACCACTGCAGGAAACACTTCGACGGTCAATGGGTCAACAACAACAGGATCTCGACCTCAAACTTCCGCTCCCAGTTAGTAATTACAGCGGTACTATCTAGTTAACATTATGAAACATGCTATTACAGCTTCCACTATTTCAGCACTTTTCCCGGAACCTTTTGCTCCGACGACAACCGTAGATAGTATGTCGCCTGGACCAAAACAACCTAGACTACCGATAGCAGACATTATGGACAGTGGATGCAAATGCGTTTTGAAGACTGTTTGGTTGGACGCATTCCTCCTCATGGAAGCTGGTGTGGCAATGACTGAAAACGGGATTACCTCGGTGAGCTGTTCCATGAACCAAACCGATCACACACTCCTGACAGGTATTTGAACAAGCCCCAGTGAATTTCCTCTGAGAGCACAAATCGACGTTCCTATGAATGGACACGTATTCTGCGTCATTGAATTAGAAAGACAATACAAACCCGAAAGTCGAAGGATCCTTGGGTCTTCAGGCTGAAGAACGAGTGGCATGTGGCGATTTGTGTGGCGGGAGTGTGCACGGCCGGTGTAGAAGGCGAGGTGAGAGAAGTGAATTGTTTATTATGAACAACCGCCCCCTTTATAGGGCAGACAACAACAACCATTTATAACTGTATGGGAATAACACAGTCGATTCGGTAAGGTTCATAGAGAGAGATTCTCTATACTCCGGGGCGGGCGTTCTTGGAAGTTGTCGTCTGCTCCGTCTTTGTGATGAATCTGTTGGTTATTCTTCCTGCTTGCACGCGGTGGTTCTGGTTCGCTATTTTCAATGCCTTCTGTGTCTTCCGATTGTTGATTTTGCTTGCGGTGAGTGTTCTGACGCGGTCTTGGATTGTAGTGCTCGTCTTGCTTTCGGTGGCTTTTGAGGCTGGTTGTTTCCTCGTGGTCGTTTCCAGTTGTTGTTTCTGGAGCAGCTTCTTGGAGGTGTATCAACTGATGACTACGGATGATCACTTGCAGTGCCAATTTTCTTTCGACAGCTGTGAGATACCGCTTGTATGTGATTTTCTGCAGTTCTGGAGTTGTATCACCGCTTCTTGCGTTCCACGTGATTCCGGGGACTTTGACTTCTTCGGATTGGCATAGTTCCTTTGGTGCAGTCCCGTTCTTTACACTCTTGTTTGAATCGAATTGTCGTAAGTTCATGTTGAGCTCGGTGGACGTTCTTTTTGTGTCTTCCTTGATCTTCAAGGCTTCATTCGTTGAATATGCTGTCAATACGAGTTTGTCAACGGAGGTACTGTCTTAGCACGTTCTTGGCTACTTCCTCATCTTCTACCATCGTCTGTAAGCGATGACTGATTGTTCCAGCGAGCAGGAACGGAGAGCAGTTCAGTCCGAAAAAGACGCGAGTGAATCTATTTATGGGCATGCTTTCTTGGGTAGGTCGGTCATGGATATTCTGTATCCACATAGATCTGATTGTACTTCTATCCAGTGGGTGTAGGATGAACTTGCAGGAAGGCCTTCTCTACGTCGCTGGTGATTGCTGTTTCTCCTATTCTTGAGCGATGTAAGTTGTCGCATATTTTCGGAAGGTTAATTGGACCTTGCGTCAAGACGTCGTTGAGCGATCGAGAATTCTCAAGGTGTGCGGATGGATCCAATACGATTCTGGGTTTGGAAGTCGTTTTCTGAGGAGTAATGACTGCATGATGCGCTGAGTAGTGCACAGCTTGTCCTTCAAGACTTCGCTCTTCACTGACTTCCTCGATTACTCCCTTTTCCAACTGGTTTATGATTGTACAAGCTTTTGGCTGACGCGCACTACTGCGCGCTATGGGTTGAAACTATGGTAATGGTACTGCGCTGACAGGATTCCTGTATTGACCCCGAACACTTCGCCCGATTACAATTTTCTAGAATACGGCCTATTTCATTAT
>MU912167.1:25193-69746 GCA_036418165.1 Cooperia oncophora | reverse complement strand
AGATCGACGGTCGGCAACTACACCATCTCCGCTTTGCTGACGACATCGTTTTGATAACACCAAACATCGAGCAAGCGGAACGAATGCTGGCTGAATTCGACTGCGCGTGTGGAAAAATCGGTCTACGGCTGAATCTAACGAAGACGATGTTCATGAGAAACGGATTGGTTCTGATGCCCCATTCACGCTCAACGGAACGACCATCTCTGAATGCTCTAGCTATGTGTACCTAGGTCGTGAATCATATGATGAATGACCTAGCTCCAGAGCTGAGCAGGAGGAAGCGAGCGGCTTGGGGAGCCTTCAAGAACATCGAGGGAGTAGCGAAGAAGACGAAGAACACCAAGCTCCGTGCCCACCTCTTCGATTCCGCGGTCCTTCCTGCCTTGACGTACGCCTCAGAGACTTGGACTCTACGAAAGCAGGATGAGCATGCGGTCGGCGTTATTCAACGCGCCATCGAAAGGGCGATGCTCGGAGTTTCCCGCTACACGCAAGTGAGAGAGGGAATCCGGAGCTCCGCACTCCGCCAACGATCGAAGATCAGAGGAAATCGACACCAGACAAGGCCGCATTTGCCAAGGTTTCGAAGATCAGGTGGGCCGGACACGTCATGCGTTTCGAGGACGACCGCTGGACCAGAGCAGTCACCGACTGGATTCCACGGGATGTCAAGCGAACGCCTGGAAGACCGCCTACGCGATGGTCAGACTTCTTCGTGAAAGCTCTGAACGAATGGTATGAAGTTCATCGTGTCCCTCGAGCTGAGAGAGTTCATTGGGCAACTCTTGCACGTTGCAGGGACGAATGGAGACGTTACTGGCGCCCGCTCGAGGAACTCGATGATCAACGGGAGCACAGGTGATACAGGTGATAGTTGAAGCTCTTCATACGGAGCGAAGCAAAAATTTTCGCGCCAACCGGATGCAAACCCGCATGCGTTTGACTTGAAAGCGAGACCATTACCACGAGGCCACGGTGGCACTGCCGAGGCATCGATCAGCAGCGCTTACGAGCCAGAACTCAAACTTTGACCACCCAGATCTCGTCTGGGAGGTCCCCGTAGCACTTTTAATCTGCATATTCGTAATCAGCATTCGAGGCTCTATCGATGTACCTAGGTCTCCATTCGAAGTTCAAACCATCCCTTGTTAGTGTTCCACATATTCATGCTGGTCCCTGAGGCTTTAGCTAAATATAGCGACATAGAAACCTTTACTTGCGAAGCAGAAAGGAATTGAATTGAAAGTACTCAATATCAAAGATTTGGTTATAAACCACAAAGTAACAAACAATGCGGTACAATGGATTCAATTTCTAATGCACTATTTTCATGCAAAAGAGCAGACAAAAGAAAACAACATCATAGAAATCATAGACAAGCATAACAACAAATCTGTCATTACAAATGAGAAAACAACCAAAACGGATTGCTACCTCGAACAACTAAACTTTTAAAAAAATAAAGCTGCAACATGACAATTTTCCATTCATCACAACCTCGTAACGATTGTTTTCAAAATCTCTACGAAACACACAATCTTGAAATGCTTCACGCATTTTACCACCTCATAATAGCAGGGCTGTACTTAGCAGACGACAAACGAGGTATGCGAGGGTCGCGGCGAAGCTAAACAAATAATTAGGAAAAAGGAGTACGGAATCATTACTTTTGAGTGTGCACTCCATAAGCCAGATATGGAGCGAGGGTGGCCCGCAATTTCATCACTTAGTAACGGTGTTCTTCAGCTAACTGGGCTTCCAAGTATTTTGTGGTTCTGAATTTTTTGCAGTGATCGTTACAGCTTTCATACTCGATCAAATAGACGATTCCCATTCATAGGAAACTGTTCGTTCCATTCGAAGCTCAGTAGCAGAGGACATGATATACAGTCGTCATCCTTGCACTTGATAGTCAAGGCTAATGCCGTTTGGACTCCAGCAATTTCGGCACCGAGCTCATTTTTAAATTGCCTAAGTCACCAAATCCGCTAAAAACTTGTATGTAGGGGTAGTTTAACATCCTGATTACGAATATGACATTCACTCTTGCCGCTGGCGCTAATGGATGACACTACGATTATCTGCGCTCCGCTAAGGCTGAGCCCAAGAGGTAATCGTAGTGTCATCCCTTGGCGCCAGCGCCAAGAATGAGTGTCATAATTGTAATCACGATGGTAAATAACCCTTGTGTACATGTTTTCAGCGGGTTTGGTGACTTAGGCAATTTAAAAATGAGCTCGGTGCCGAAATTGCTGGAGTCCAAACGGCATTAGCCGATAGTCAATGTCAGTGCGGCTGCGTGCGGCGCGGTCGCCCGCACCCGTACTGCACCAATCGTTGAACCAGGAAGTGACATTACTGTATTATATCCTTCGTGTTACTCGTTTTCTATCACTTTTTGTCGCATACGCGTTTCAACGAAAAGGCTGAGAAGGCTTCAAACAGTGTGCACGCTCCTTCTCGCCGACACGCCCCTATCAAGTGCAAGGATGACGACTGTATGTAAAAACGAGTCAGCAAGGTAAGTTGTAAACCTACTTTCTGCACGTATACGATGTCCAAATCATTATAGCAGCCTGCACGGATCATCAAACTATTAATTTTCCCCAACTGAACATCAGGGATACTCTGTGAAGACACATCACAAGAGAAGAAGACAGAGCCAGCAGCCTCATGTAACGAAAATCTAGTAGGTCAGCATACAGGACGAGTTGTCCGATTTCTAGGGCATGTCGCACAATTTGCAATGGCATTCAGTAGTACAGTAATGGCGCCATGGGACCACTACCGGGGTAGGGTAACGCCTCGAGACTGGCTCGAAGCCGAGCGCTCTGCTAAAGCTGAGCTGAGCCTCGAGGAGGAAGTCGTT
Source organism: Cooperia oncophora (assembly GCA_036418165.1). Lineage (NCBI taxonomy): Eukaryota > Metazoa > Nematoda > Chromadorea > Rhabditida > Trichostrongylidae > Cooperia > Cooperia oncophora. Next base: position 66,874 of record MU912167.1, on the reverse strand, counting down.
CACTATGTCGGTCGTAGGGCTCACACAAGCGGAATCAGCTACTGGAGCCAGAATGTGCGCACTTGACTCCAGTAGCCCCATCCCTCTTACTTACGGAAGCTATGACATGAATAACCTAATGGTATAAGTGAGGTATAACTGCCAACTGGCAGGAAGAAAAACTAAGGGCTTGATCTATAACGACATACCACAACAGTGTCGCCATTCATAAGATTCATTTCCTCAGGAGTTTGATGTTCTCGGATCTCCTTCCCATTACAACTGAACCTGTAATTGACACTCTTAGAGTTTTTCACTTTTTGTGATGCTGAACAAGCCAAGCAAAAGCAAACATTCTTCAAAAGTCATAGATGCTACGATGCGAAGCAAACTGAACGATGGACCACACTAGCCTTGCAATCGGTCATTTCAAAAGTTTCCGACCCTTCGAACTTATGTATTCGAAGAAAGTTGAGCGCTAAGAAAATGTAGCTATTCCCTAGACAGCGCATTTTCTTTTACAAGCTGTCAAAAAACGCTTCTTGCTCAAGCTTGAGGGGGGGGGGGTGGTGTGCTGCGCACCACATCTGAGCGTAGCGCGACGTCTACTGCCGCTTCATCACTGAGGATCCTGGTCCTTGCATGGTGTGAATGGGTTTGCAGCTGCAGTGGTGTGCCATTTTCTCCGCTCAGAAGTGCACCGCAACGCTGGAAGGTTGTAATAATCGGGTGCCCTCCATACTCCGCCCGCGCAGCCGCACTGCCAGCCGCACGCCTAAGCGCGAAAGGCGCTGCTTGTTTGCGCCCTCTTACTTCTTGTTGTACTCTACCACTGAGTTCGTGTCCCACTACGAGACCTTGGTATCACGCAGGTGCTGCATATTGAGCAGAGCATGTTTACGGTAGTAGGTTGCCCGCCACCCCACCCCCCCCCAACTCCGTTCCCGCGCACTTCTAAGCGGTGAAAGTGGCAGGCTATAGCAGGTACGGACCCAGTCGTGCTGCATAAGGCAAGGACTGTCTTTGAATGTGAGTGTAGCTTGCCCTTCAAGGCGGGAAACTTTTGAAACGACTTCTCATTTCTACAACTTACCGATCAGTTGAGGGAAATGAAGCACTCCATAAGTATTCTCTGCTTACTGCGCCTGCTAAATTCCATTATCGTCATTTATTTGGTTCGCAACTAAAACCGAGTATGTACTTAACAAGGTGAACGTTGAAACATAGTATCTCAAGAACTTCAAGGAAAAGACAACTATTGACAGCTTACTGCGAGCGAAAATGTTCAAATACTGGTACTTATGATTTACGTGTTTCGGATAGATACCTTTTAGGCTGCGTTCAGGCAGCGTTCAGACCTCGTGATGGCAGCGTTCGAAGCGATCGATGCGCATGCTTTCGACTGCATCGATCGCGTCGAACGCGTGACTGAAACGCTGCCGTCGCGAAGTCTGATTGCTGCCTTATACTTTTGATCAGCGTTTTGGGCGTATCATGCGAAAGAAAAGAATAGGTTTCGATCTGCGTTTCAAACGCTTCCAGAGAAAAGCTGAAACGCTCAAGCTACTACGCCAGAGGACATATGCCTTACTTCTCCTCAAGGGGAAATATACTCCAGTAAACTCCTTTGGCTCTCGCCGTTCTGCATCCACACTCTTCTAGCGCACCCTCTGTGCGACTGTAATGCAGTGCAAGGTTCTACTGAATTCTCATCTTTCCTCTGCATATGTCATTGAGGAGGGGGTGGACCTTGGTCGCTGATGGGCGATGCCGCGAAGTATGAACGCAGCCTGATGTAGATTCCACGAGAGTGAGGGAGCAAAGATGCAAAGGGGCAGAAGCAGAGATACGAGGGGCTTCGATAGAGATGGCGGCTGAGAACGGAGGTTTACTGGGACATGTCTCTTCCTCGAGGAAAAGTATAGCATGCAGCCCGAGATCGATATCTACACTTTCCTTCCCGCCAAAACTCTCGGAACGCCCAAAAGGCTGACGAAAAGCAGCCTCAGGGATCAAATACGGGACACAGTGGGCCGTAGTCGCATTCGGAGGATTATACTGGCCAATCGAACGCTTACAAATAAATAATTTACCTGAAAAGGGGCAGTTCTACGGTCAGAGATCGCCCTGAGACATAAATACCCGGCGCGGTGAAAATTGCTGTCGGAAATGTAGTTTCGCCCCTTGCGGGTGATGGGGTGTGTCAGCGCGACTGCGTTTGGCGCGGTGCCAACCCGTTCTGGAACGGCTGTTGAAGAGGGTAAGAGACAACTACTGGTGGAAAACGATTGATACGAACGATATGGTACAATATTGTTGAAATAAGAAACAAGAAAAAACGAGTTGGCGTCGCGCCAAACGAGCTGCAATGGCATGTCCTACCATTCTTAGCGAACAACACTGCGGCGCAAAAAAAATATGCAAGGGTTCTAAACTAGCTGCGCCACTGAAATCCAAAAATTGTTTGGTCCACTTGTTCACGCAACGAGCAATTCATTGATGTTCACCTTTCTGTAAGTTTTTTTAGCCATTCCTACATGATTTTTGTTCTTCAACTATGAATAAAAAAACAACTTTTTACAGAATCCCCACAAATATGTTGAGTTCTGTCTCAGTATTGATAATAACAAAAGTGGAAACTGACGTGTAAACGCTGTAATCAACGCGCGTGTAGAGCTCGCTTAGGAGCATTAGGTCTCTGAATGGTGTGTGCCTATCCGCTTTGAACCAAAACAGCAGTGAACTCTTCTGAAATTTCTCGAGCTCATGCGCTAATAAGACACATGTAAAGTGTAACACTAAAAAAACCATAATCATGCAAGTTATTAAAGGGAAAACAGCGATGGCTTTCAAAATTGGCAACCTACCCGGACCACTGCCAAGATAATCTTCCCATCAGTAGGGAAGTTTGGGTAATCGTCGAGTTTTCGAAGCTTGACAGTTTCATAAAATTTCGCTTCTGGCATTTTTCAAGACCAATGTGCCCAGCGAATAATGCTAAGGAGAGTACGACCACATACTGCGTACATTTCACGATTTCCATGCAGGACCACCCGACTAGTGCTCTTCCTATTGCCTTGTTCTCCGTTCGCAGGATCTCTCAATACCTGATGGATTAGTGAAAGGCCTTCAAATCCTAAAAGAAGTGAAAACCACGTGAAACAAGTCTATAGACATTTGGCAAAACAAGTTTATAAACATCTGGGGAGTATAGTAATAACTACGACCAAAAACCATGGGAGAGACCAGACCTAAAGCTTCTAGTGCTGCGCTTTTTCACTGACTTCAGGGGCGGATTTATACAAATAAACCTCGCTCTTGGTAGATTCTTCTCCAAAGCCGGTCCTTTCCAAGTGCAAGGAGAGGGGACCTAGCAGCAGTAGCGTGCCGCTCTTTCCGCTCGAAAGTGCACGGGCACGGGAATGAATGGTGGTGATGCCCGGATGCCCTCTCCATACTCTGCCACCCCAACCCCAAGGTACAACACTTCTGTCGATAAGAAGATCCCGCAGCGAACACGCACCCAGCGTTATAGAACAATCAGAAGTGAGAGGGCGCAGACAAGTTTCGCGCCCGGTTGTGGTTAGGCATGTTGCTAGCGCGCAGCAGCGCGGGAGGAGTGCGGAGACCACACCCGGGTACAACACTCTCCAGTCCCATTCCGTGTAATGTTTAGACAAGGAAGCGTCACGCTGGTGCAGCTGCAAGCCCACTGTCCCCATACACGGAAAGAACCAGTATCCACGGAGCTGTGTACAGATGGTCTCTAAGGACACATTTTCTATGCATGCTGCTAACAGCGAGGTTAGAAGACAGAAGTAAATTTGACAGTTGGTAGACCCTTAAAGGGAAGGAGCAGAGACACCTTCAAAATGTATAAGCAAGGTTCTCGTTGCTGCAGTTGTTTCTAAGCAAGGGCAAGGAGTCCTCGAGGTTCTGGGTGATAAGCAAGACAGGAGTGGGAGCCAGTGCGGGAAGCATGAGAACTATCCAGATGACATAGACTAACGCAAGTATTGCTGACTTTCTCTGCTTACGGAGCCAACCATGCATCAGTCAAATCGAACCGCTTTCGTTGGAGATTTACCAAAGGTGATGTGCCTTGAGACAGGGTCACATGCGCTCAAGGGAAGCCATTTGAGCAACCCTCCTTCACTCGACTGACTCTCACGCCTTGAAGACAGTTCTCGCTGTTAGGTAGTACGCGAAATGCCCCGTGCTTTTGACATCGTTGTTCGCATTCGTACAGAATATACAACTTTCGCCACTCGAAATCGTTAGTTAGAGAAGCTAGAGGCGCGTGATTATTGCAAGGATTGCAATCACGACTACTTTCACACTGCAAGACAACGGCTTACAAGCGGAATTGCGTGTGTACATAGCGTTACCTGGATCGTAGGGTGATTCCCTGTGCTCTTGTCGGGAACTGATTGCTCGTTCGAATCCTGCTGATTGGGTTGCCGACCTCCGACAATTTCGTCCAAGTCTCACGCTGCTGAGGGGCCTCTGTTCAGAGTGTTCCCAAGGGTTTTTTTTTCGCTTATTTCTCTAATGGGGATTTACTTACTGGCTACTGGTTCATGACTGAGCACCTAGCACCGTAACACGTGATCGCGGGAGTTGTTTGATTCACGAAGTTTCTCTCTAACTACATTTGTTGCCTCAAAGACAGGCTGTGTTCACCTCCCAGGATCCTATCATGCTATGTGTAAGGAGAAGAAGTTGGTAGCGCTGGAAATGTGCTACTTTCCTCTCTCGAGGGTGCGCGAAGAAGAGCCCGGAGGACAGCGATATCTGGCGCCGTTAGGCAGCGTTCAGACTTCGCGACGGCAGCGCTTCGGTCGCGCGTTCGACGCGATCGATGCAGTCGAAAGCATGCGCATCGATCGCGAACGCGCGACCGAAGCGCTGCCGTCGCGAAGTCTGAACGCTGCCTTAGTGCTCGCCCGCAGGCAATGCGCGCAGACACGTAACACACCCCACGGCCTCATCATGGCCAACCGCGCTACTTCTTTGCTCTCTCTTATTTGCATTGTTCTCTACTTTAGTTGCGCGTCTTCGGTGCGGGACTATGGAATCGACCATCTAGTCTCATTTGTGCGCTTTTATGATGCTAGCGAGTGTCACAGCTGTATAGTTGTCAGCCCGTTAACCTTGCACATGTCAAGGATGTCCTCTGAAGAGACAGTTCACTTTTCCTTACACAAGCATAAACCCGCGCGCGTTGAATACATTCTTATTTACCTGCAGATCCCCATAGAAATGATGAAATCAGTGGCAGAGTGTATCCTCAAACTTGTTTTTAAGTAGTTCTTCTCACCAATGACTCATCGTACTAACGACTTCAACAGTACAATAGTTTTCTATGCCTCTGTACTAATAAACACAGTACGATCATCATAAATGTCACTGTTGCCCAGTGGAGGGGCAGCAGCTCGTGAGCTTCACAAGGACGGAAGTGGCGTTATGAATTCAAATGTCGTCGTCTCTCAGATACGTGGACTCATCACATATCGATTCTAGAGAGGCGATAACGCAGAAAACGATCACTCATTCAAGCATGCATTGCAGTGTCACCTCCTATCGTTGTCTCGTCTTCTCAATTTGATGTGGTGCCGTCTGAAGGAGGACTGTGCACTAACCTTCGAGAAGGTCCTTTCCATATGCGAGGGTGATGGGTCGGCAGCTGCAGTAGCATCTAACTTTCTACGCTCAGAAGTGCATGTGCACAGGGCTGGAGGCGGTGTAACTCCCTCCATACTGAGACCGCGCTCACCTCATTATGCAAGCGCTTGCGCCAGCAACAAAATCTCGCAGCGAGCACGCAGTCGAGGCGGACCAGAAAAGAGAGAGCGCAGACAAGTTGCACGTTTGCCTATGGCTAGGCGCCTGGCTGGGCGTGCGGAAAATGGAGCAGTCCTATCACTTATAGTTTTTTCTATACCTCAGACAGCCTTTTCGCTGCAAAGTTTTTTTGCGCTTTCGCTGCGGGGTTTTGGTATCCTTGCGAGTGTATAACTCTGCGGATAGCCCTCAGGGTACAAGAGATACCAATCCGGCTTATTTACCCTTCAGCTCCGTTACTACTGCACTCTTGTGTAGAGCAAGTGGCACGTATATACTCAAAATCCCTGAGATGAGGTGGGCGTGGCTGCGCGCTTGGATTGAACGTGGCTGCGGCTAAGCTTCCCGTACTTGGCGCAGTTGTATTCAAGTCTTTGTACAGATTAAAATGACAATTGCCTCAAACTGGAATACCTTACGTCATGTCCAAATGCCACGCCTACTCAGTTTCAGGGCAAGAAATGTAGGTTGTTAAATTGCAATTAATCGGAGGTGCTGTAACGAGGGCGCGATGCGCCCGCCTCCGGCTGGCTTGCGATACCGAGCGAAACGGATCATCTGTGCTCTGGAGTGTATTCCTTTCCCAATGTTTCCTTTCCTTTGCTTCTAATTGCTCTACCAATGATGATCGGCTAATGATCGATTTGGGAAGAAAGCAACCAGTGGTGGCAATGCTGCAGGTGGGGCCAGCCTATCCCTATGAGAATCGACCCGACTGATTACGACGATACCAACTGTAGCTGCGGACCCATTCACCTCACAAATGGCAAGGGCCAGGATTGACGAAATAACAGTGATTTGTCCGAGGTCAATGACGGAACGAAAAATTGGCCTTTTGTGGTAGTTTCTCTACCTATGTCTTTTCCTTTTCAAGTTCTAATGAAACCATTCTGGCATCATCGTGGTTCTTCTTCCAACTAAGTATTTCTACTCATCGATCAAGTCACACTCCGCAATCTGACATCGTCGATACGCTCTTATCGTCACTCAACATCAGCTCTTACTCATCTGGCGCTCTAGCAATCGTTATGATAACCGATCGGCACCTAGTGACGGTCCCTCACACCCAATTCGCCACAGCGCGCGCCATCCGCATATGAGTGCGTTTGTGATGAACTCGAATGATAAAGCGGGCACATCCTGTTGCGAAAACTTCTTATCAGAAATTCGCACTGTAGCTAGTGCTCATAGATTGACAAAGCTCATTTGTGACTAGTAATTAATAGTATAGGAAGTTAGCGCTGCGATCTTACGCAATGACTGACTGCTTACTCTTTTTCTCTCGAGAAGTCTGTCTCTGAGGGAGGACTTTGCTATGAACTGATAGTGCGACACTGCAGAAGCTGTCTCAAGCAAATAAATTTACAATAATTCGTTCCTTCATGCGACTGCACCAACTGATAAAATCGCCCGTTGCAATGATTCCGACTAGGACGCTCTGCATATCCTACTAGAATTCAATATTACCAAAACTCTTTTTCCAAACAATTTTTTATAAAAATTCCCACAAAAATTCAAAAAGATCACTCAAGTACAAGATCGTGACCTCGTGTTGTATAGGACAGTGATGAGGGGTTAGCCGCGAAGCTTTCATTCTGCTCATTCTTCTGCCCATCACTAACTCTCTAGATTCCTTATGAGCATGTGGTCCTTTTTTTCTTTCGCGTTAGCTTGCCATAATCCTATTAATATAATCGGCCATGTCCGTGTGTATGTGTGTGTGTCTGTCTGTCTGTCTGTCTGTCTGTCTGTCTGTCTGTCTGTCTGTCTGTCTGTCTGTCTATTTGTCACGAAATTCGTAGCTAAAAAGCAGATTGGAGACTGGAAAAAGTGGAATTAGGTTAGCAATGGGTTGGCACACCAAACGGAGGAGAGAAACCCGAAATGGGAGGGGCGTGCTTGAAATGGGCGGCGTTTGGTCCTAAAGCACTGCAGATGGTGCCAAAAAGTGGATTATGGTCCCCAGTGATCAAATGTAAGAATGTGCGAGGCACTCCCGTTGTGGGCGGAGCCTGCACCGAGGTGGGCGGAGCCAAATTCGGAAAGAATTCGCAAAATGGTTCCAAAGCACTCCAGACACCGGGAAAAAGTAGTTCAAGATCAGCGAAGGGGTTATTAGTTGAGAAGCGCGAGGCATACGTTGTGGGCGGGGCGTGCCCCGAGGTGGGTGGAGCCAAATTTAAAAAAATTCGCAAAACGGTTCCAGAGCACTCCAGACACCGGGAAAAAGTAGTTTAAGATCAGCGAGGGGTTATTAGTTGAGAAGCGCGAGGCATACGTTGTGGGCGGGGCGTGCCCAGAGGTGGGTGGAGCCAAATTTAAAAATTCGCAAAACGGTTCCAGAGCACTCCAGACACCGGGAAAAAGTGGTTTAAGGTCATCGAGGGGTCACCGGTTCACAAGTGTAAGGCATACCTGTTGTGTGTGGAGCGTGCGTCAAGGTGAGCGGGGCCAGCCTTAAAAATTCCTCAAGCGGTTCCAGAGCACTCCAGGCACTCCAGACCTCTATGTGATACGGCCCGGCTTTGCGGGGCGTCGCGCCTACCTGCATTCGTATGATCAAATGCTCGACTAATACCCGGCTTTTCTCTCATCTGTCCACTTGATCAACGCTCCTTCCATACACCGTAATAGTGTTGAAAGGAGCAGGTATGATGCTATTGGTCAAAGAATGTTGACCACCTGTTCAGGTAAAAGAAAAGCCTGATACTAGGCGGCTAATGAAATGTGTGGAAGAAGCCCACTCGACGAAGCCGTACTGTATCTCAGAAGGAGGCGCGCGTGTCAGCCGGCGAAGCCGACTGGTATTTCCATAGTTCGGCAACTGCATCTATTGCTTACTTGTTAATCATAAGTCCGCAATAGAATTCCAAAGCGTGGCAAGAAATTCTCCTTCCCTGCCTCGGAATACACCCCTCCTAGACTTTCACAGGCTGCACCTCTGAAACTGGACCTCCGCTAATTGCATTCTGACGTAGTCGAGATTTCGGGAGCCCACCCTTGTTGACGACCTTCAAACTGAAAACGTTTTATCCAGAAAAAGCTAGTCGAAAAGTACGGTGAGTCGTTCACAGCTGTTGAGGTTACTTCTGGCAATTCGCAGAAGCAGCACGTTATTATGTGTTGTCCTAGAGCAGGGTAACCTTCGTCGCTTGTTGCCCCATTTTCCAGATGGCCATCTTGAGGCAGCCATTTGTAAGTGGGAGTTGTGACTGCCTCTTTTTGTATTCTCACCCAGTTACTACTAGTACAGTACACTCCAAACTTATTACCATAGCATCAATGACTTCTGAAAGTGAGCTTTTTTTTATGGGTGTAGGAGACCCATCCAGGAGGTGGCGAGTGTGCAGCTGACTTACAATTTACCTTCAGACATCGTCATTGCAGGGAAGTCCCCTTGATATTGGAGCAGACCGAGAGTTTCGCAAACGGAAATATGGGCACTCGGTAATTGCTAAAAGGCCAACTGGTGGGAAGTTCATTGAGAACGCACTGGGTGATTGCTTTGGGGCCACACATAGTCGTGGATACGATTAGGATCCTTTGGCATGAATGAATGCACAAACCGCTGGAGCCACCGTGTAAATAAGGCCCCAAGATCGGACGAGTATTGTCAGAAGTGAGATACTGCTGCATGGATGAGGAGCCAGGGACAAAAGATGAAAGAACAGGGGGACGAGCTGGAAGACGAAAAAGATTTTTGATCGGTCCCCCACTAGATGAATGCAACCGATGAGTGCTTTTTTTTACAGATATGGGAACTCTGCTTTTTTCAGCTTATGACCATCTCAACGCGTTCGATAGTTACTAACGAGCCCCGAATTTCAGACAACCTTTGACACTGCAGACTAAGCCACTTGTACAAAAGAAAATTTCATTAGGTAATCGCAGAATGTCATTGCACGAAAAAAAAATTCCTGTGCGAAATGCAGTGAAGAAGCCGGAAGGTTTGCGCGCTTAATTTCTCACACTCCTCAAGGTAGCCCAATCATTCTGTTGGTCCAACTCTCCGCTATTGTTGGTCTCGGTTCTCAAGTTTCTTCCCAGCTGGTTCCTCAAAGTATGCATTTCTAGTAAGGGAACATAAGTTACAGCCGATCTAGTGAAGAAACCCTCAGACGTTGCAGCTAAGAATGTGTCCCTTCTTGAAATGCTGCCAAGATGGGACTCATTGTGGGTGGTGGTTTCATCGGGTTCCACAACTAGACGCTTATTCTTTTGAATCCAGCTGTATTTCTTCTGAAAGTGCCCAGCTGACTTTTTTCACAAGCTAAGAGATAAGAAGCACTTATAAACAGCCCCATGGTACACCACTGCACCGTTTTACATGCACGTAGGCTAACTAGCCAGCAAATAGCATTACATCGGCTTCGATATCTACTAGCTGGACGTACTGTCCGCGATGATCGGATGAGGGGAAACAGGGAACCACTCGAAATGAAACGAAATGTCTTTCCCACTAACCTGAACCTCCACCTGAAGCGGTTCAGAGGAAGGACGTTCCGGTGAGGTGGAAAGTTCCAATGTCCATCATCATTCTGTGTGGAATCAACATCGGGGCAGACGTATTAAGGGTGGGGGAAGGGGTTCGGATGGGGGATATGAGAGGGTCGGTCCGGGCTGTTAGGAGCGGTTATTAATGAGGTCTGGAAAAGGAGTGTTTTGATGGGAATGAGTCTGCTTTGTCCTTACGTGAACGCGATGACTGTCTTATTGAAGGTTACAAAGAGAGGAGGTCCTAACACGATCTCCATTTCCAAGAGGTCGGTTGTTGACATACGCTACACGTCGATGATCTGTCATGGGTGATTCTCTGACATCCTTCTCCGCCCTCACGACTAAAGTGGAGTGTGCTCTTAAAGGCAGTAGGCTCGACGGCTGAGGGCGGGCGGTTGCTGAAACTTCACTGACGTTAGAACCGAATGGGGTGCGGCCTAACGCTTACTTGCAACCCTTCCACCGAGGGAGGGAGCAACAGGCCGCCCCAGTCATCGTGTCCACTACCCTTATCCTGTAACGAAAATAGCAACCAGCATCACCTTTATTGAAGAATTAATAAATAAATATGACATCAAGAAATGAAATACCAGAACAAAAATCAAAACTATGGCAACTATGATATCTCAGAGGGGAATCGGCAAGGCACATATACTGTCAAGTGAGAAATATTCACAGTTGAGAAAAAAGGCACGTTTTTCCTAATTTGCAACTTCACACATCGGTTTTCAGAACACTAATTAATAACGAAAAGAAGAGAAACAAGCTTCTATATTTCGACCATTTAAACTTCTGAAATTTCTTCTTAAGAAAGAGAAATAGTTTTTAGTGTGAATATGCAATAACAACACAAGTTTTGAACAGATTATGGCTGTCAGCCAGATTAACAACAAAAACACTTCATAAAACCTTTTTTCAAAAGAAAAGGAAAGTGAAAAATAAGGAAAAAGAGAAAAATTCGTCTAGGAAAAAAATGTCCGCAAGAAAATCAAACGCAGAAGAAACTGGAAATGAAATACACATATCACAAGGGTACTGCATGCTGAGAACAATCGTCTATTTGGTAAGCAATGAACGAGACGTCCTAAATACCGGCACCAAATCACAGCGTTATATAGATAGATATTTATTTTCGTCGTCCTGTGCTCACACGGTCCATCTTTGGTCGGGCTGTATACAGGAGGAGTCTTGAGGAAGACATACTAGTCCTAATCATGTATCCGTTCGAAAACTTCATCCGATTATTATAAGGCAAGATAGTTCGGTACTTGCTCGAAAATAGTATTTGGGGTGCTATATAGTGGGGAAAATGACGAAAAAAGCGAGGCTAAACGACCGAAATCCCGCCAAGGAGCCTTACCTTGCACGATATTGAGCGAACATTTTTTGGACGAATTTGCCGCTGGCATCGTGCCAACAACATCTTTGATATATATGGCTGCACATGTAGTTTGCAACATTTCAATTTGTCGGGGTGGCGAGCGCAGCGCGGCATGAGCCCACCTGCGGCTGCCTTGCTCTACCAATGACGATCGGAAGTGGTCGATTCAGGAAGAAAACAACCAGTGGTGGTAATGCCGCAGGTCGCGACCGCTGATTGCGACCCGACAGGTTGTCGCTAATGGAGCAGTGATCGTTTTGGGAAGGAAACAACCAGTGGTGGAAATGCCGCGAGTGGGCTCACTCCGCCCATCCTGACGCCACCCCGACTGATTGCGACGATATCAACCGAATACCATCTGAGTGGAAATTGACGAGCTTGAGTTCGAGAGCAATTCAGATTCTCCTGGATTTGTTCCAGAATCCAGAAGTCTTTATCTCAATGCATGGTGCAGAACTGTGCCACCGGGTAAATATTCTAATAGTACCGTACTGCCTATAGAACCGGATGAAATCCTCAATTCCGAGCCTCGGGACTTATTTGTATATCTCCAGAGTCTCTACAGACTATATTTGTAATGATTACATAAGAGGATCGCCTCGCACCGACTAGTCTTCATTATTTTCCACTCGGAACGCATCCAGTGCTTCGATTTTTATCGCATCCAAACCGTCCATTTTCAGGTCAAGACCTAATGTGCTACCGAATGCTGGAAATAGCCCACTGAACGCTTCCGGTAGACTTCTTCGATCCTCCATAACACTTGTCTGGAGATGCGTTTTCTTGTGCCGTAATAAATTATCTTTCCGATTGAACCTGAACGAAACTGCAGTTAAAGAAAGTAAATGGCCACGCATAACTCAAAGCAATAGTTGTTATTTTATAGTTTAGGGCACCGGTAGGATCGCAGAAAAATAAAAATTGAAAAATCAATCCAAAATGATCTGTGGCGCTCATTGAACGCCTCAAAAACCAATTGAACTACATAAGAACATCTCACCGCTTGCTGCAATACGGACAAGTATGGGGTCGAAGTCCCGTGTGAATAAATTGATGTTTCTTCAAAAGGAATTTGTTCGCGAATCTCTTATTACAATTCGCATGCTCACAGATGAAGGGCTTATCTGAAATCATATCAGGAATATTTTTGAGATAGAGATTAGAAATCAAAATATCAAAATAAAGAGAAAGAAAATTCCCAGCAGGGCACGCCCCGCCACTGGGGAAAATTTTTGCAGAATACAACCTTTCCCCTCAAGTTTTCCATCCTACCCTTGCCAACTTTGCCGAGTTCTTACCACATTTTCCGAAAATTCCCAAACACTTTCCACTTTTTCACTTTTTCCCCGAAGTTTTTTGCTGTCGAGGGGGTGTCGTGTATACAGCACATGTGTAACGGGAAAAGCTGCAACGACCGGGAGAAACTCTTTCGCAAAGCGGTAAATCTCTCTCGAAGGCAAATACGACCCTCCACCTTTAACGGCGAGCGAATACGACCCCCTTTCCCCTTCTACGGGAACCCTCTCAACGACGTGGACAGCACCCGTGAAACAGGAAAAGCCTACTATCAGAGAACATTTTTCCAGTGAAATAAACCCCACTCTTTCCAGCGACCAAGTACCACCAGGGTACAGCATCGTTGTGTGAAACACAAAAGGCGGGGGGCGTACTTTTCCGCTGGGGAGGGAAAGGGTCGTATTTGGTTGTTGGGAGCGGGGAGGAGGTCATATGTGCTTTTGAGAGAAAATTGCTGCGTTGAGAAGAAATTTAAAAAAAGTTTTTCCCTACTTGCCTTTTCGCGTGACTTTTCATGTGTACTGTATACCCCCCTGGCAGCAGAATTTTCGGGTAAAAGTAGAAAAATTTCCGGGAAATTACAGAAAAAGGGTAGGAAGTGAGGGGAAAATCTAATTTTATCGCTTCCCATTGGCTATGTGCCCCCCCCCTCTCCGCCCGCTTGACGAAAAATCTTTGGGTGAAAAATGGAACATGTGGGAAACTGGTGTGTGTAGGAGTTAGGGCAGCAGGTCGTATTGAAACCTGTGTTAGGCGGGGGATCGTACCAGGATCCTTTTCCGGAGGGGCGGGGATAGTACTGGTATCACCATTTCACACATCACGATGCTGTACCCTGAGTACGACATCCCCCTTGTGCTGGGGATTCCCCAACCTACGACGTGCCCTGTTCCCCATCTACGTAAGACTAGAGTCATTGGTCTTCCCCTCTAATTCGAGGTTGTAACTCCCGTCGTCGCTCCCGTTTTCTCGTGATGTTCTCTCTCTCAGTGTGTGTGTGTGGGAGAGAGATTGATGACAGAGAACGGAGCGGATGACCTCCCATGCCCTCATCCACTCCCGTGATAACATCTAACCAAGAGAGGTCCACCGCCGATAGATTGAAATCGCACCCCTATACACCTACATTTCAGCACACACACACACCAACCTCGCTCTGGCGATTTTGCGCTAACGGTCGCATAGATACACACAGACTGAGAGAAAGATTCACTCATATACAATACAATGCATCCTCACACCATTGCAAAACCTTTACAGTAACTCTGAACAGAAAACGCGCCTCGAAAACCACTTGTCAGCTACCACCAGAGCATGAAAAACACCCTTCAATCCAGATAATGAGTTGAGACATCAAATCCACTTACCAGAATCGTTATCGTAGCTCATCTCTGTCAACGGAAAGTCGTACTTTGTGTCTTCTGATGGTGAAGGTGAACTATCGCCATCATCAGCCAATTCATCAGTACGATCTTCAAAATTCTCGCATTCCACTTGACCATTCATCCTTCTGAAACCCTTACATAAGAACTTGTTAGATAAAAGAACAAGACATTCGATTTTTCTACGAATGTGGCAGAAAAGGTTTTTTGCACGTGGGACCCTTGCGTTATCACTCCCTGCAAGGAAAATTCTTCATTTTCGTCACAGTTGATTCATATACAGGACACGTCATGGCATTTGATTGAGGAGAACTTTCGCAAAATAACCCCGCACAAAATCTCCTCCTCTGTTCTGCGACCTTCCCATTCCCCATGCCCTAGCCTACCTGCCATCTTCATGATTTCTTGAGTTTTCCCCACTTCCTACCGCTCTTCTCCGTATGAAACTGCCGTAGAGCGGCGTACGTTTCGGGAGGGGGTGCGCGGGGGGGGGGGCACGGAGAGGGAAGAGGTATATAGTGCACTCGAAACAGGAAAAACCGAAAGAGAAAAATCGTCAACTGAAAACATCTTTCTCAAAAGCAGATGCGACCCCTCCCCCTTACCTCAATGGGGATCTAACGCCGCCGACGTGCTCTGCTCATAGATGCTTCATGAACTCCTTGAAAGATCGCAGGGAGGATGCAGATTTCTGCATAGGTTCAACTGCTCGGTCTGAGATTCCCCTCTTGCAGGAAAATGAAAAACCTCTTTGAAGAGAGCTTTTTATCAGCTTGGATCTCCTCACTCACCTCACTTCAAGCTTGCTACGGCTGCATAACAGCCTCGCTGTGTATTCCTTAGTTGGGGGAAGTGTAGGGTGTACCAAACTCTTTTGGTGGAAGGTTTTCGAATGTTGTCGTGCTGTCCCATACCCCCTTCCCCTTGCTCCCGAAGATATGGGAGAGGGTATATTTTGCAAGAATTTTTTGCAATAATTCGCTGTTAATTTCCTCCTTGATGATCAGCATCCAAAATTGTTAGTCATATCATTAGTAAGTTCTATATCGTCAATAAATTTTGATGAATCGTAGGATAAAAAATTGCGGGAAAAATGTTCGGAATCCATCTTGGAGAGTAGAGCATAAAAAGTCGAACACATCAAAGACCAAAAGTTTTTCGCGCTCATTGTCGCGTGGTTCAACTGCGACTTTGCAACAACGTTGCTTCTTGTACGCCAGAAAATAGGGTAGTTACAGCACCTTACCACTGCAGGCTCCCCAGGTCTGCAGTGGTAAGGTGCACTGCAGACCTGGGGAGCCTGGTGTTTCCAGAAGAAGCTAACAGTTTTGTTTCTGCTTAGGAGAAGAAACAAAACTGTTAGCTTCTTCTGGAAAAAAAAACTGGGAAGAACGCTAGCATAAAACCCCTCTCAGATGTTCTATCCCATTTAGCGCTCTTTACAAGCTGCCAAGCTCTGAAAGGAAGGCACGCTTGTCCCCTAAACCACACAACCGAGGTCTCCCCTGCAATTCATGTCAACCTTCTTACCCTTCCCTTGCACCAGCATCCCCAAAACCCTTGTTTTTTTAATGGCATACAAGAAGTGGACGGACCACGATGTTTCAGTGACAGGTCGACTTGAGAAGAATGATCCCTCGACTTCAAAACGTCAAGCTGTCAATTAACGCTACCGAAGTGCCTATGCAAATTGTAAATCCTTGGCAGGGAGGTTGTTAGCGGCACTTGGCTCGCTTACCACGCGCGCGATCAGTTGGTCATCCTGGGCCAGCTCCCACCGAGGCACACCAAGTTTACCATCCTCTGGAGCCGGTGAACTGATATTAAATTCGTCGGGGACAAAAAAATACTGACATCTACTACAGAAGATCCTCACAGGTCAATGTCATATGCCATATCACATTCGACAAGCTCACGATAATGAATGGAAGTAGAATTTGTGTCGCAATCCAAATAGGGGTCAAACAACGGCAAAAGCTTCATCATCTCTAGCCTTATCAGCCTTTGTTCGCACAGGGGACTTGTTGAAGCCACTACAGGAGAACACGTCTTGAGCTAGCCTGAGGACAAGACTGTTTTACGAGGCGCGTCAATAATTCTGCGTTCTCTTCTCCAGAGAAGCCGCCTATTGAGCTGATTTTTCAAATACCAGCTTCTCTATATTGCAGACGGAGGGTAATGCAGCGGCAAGTGCCACACTTGCTAAGCGCACAATCCAGGGTCAAATCCCGGATCGGCTTCCGCCCAGGCCGACCAAGCCTTCTACCCTCTAGGGAAAGAAATTTGGTACCAGACTCGCCGGGGAAGATAGGAACACTGACTTGTACATCGAAGTCCCCGGAAGTCATTGTACAGGGCAATAGCATTCAATAAGGCTGCGATTGTGAATGGAAGAAGAATGCGTGGCGCATCCGACAAAGGGACTGATCAACTGCGAAGACTGCATTCTAGTCTATTTATACAGAAAAGCTCCATCGAAGGGATTCTGTCAGCATGCAAACACGTTTTTGGTTATTTCTGCCAAAAATCTAAAGCGAGAATTCCCCCCCCCCCACTCCCGGTGACAGCCTAATCCTTTGTATGACTTACCAGCCCACCATTGATGAATGAAAGCATACCACTGGACTTGATCCTTCTTCACCCTTTGATCCTCCATCCTCTAATCCTGGATGTTAGGTAGTCATACAGATAACCGCAGTAGCTGCAGCAGCAGCATCCACGAGTCTGCGCGTTCGGCTGTATCGGGCGCCGACGTCGTCGTCGCCACCGCAGTCGTCAGCCCCACCACCAATGAGCGCCGACTGAGCGGGTTTCACTCACTTCATCCGTCTCCGTTCTCGCTTTCCTCTTGCGCCACACCACACCTCCTCCACAGCCAACGTCAGATCTCTCTACGAAACACTAACTCTCTCCCTATCTCTCTCACAGCCCATCCTCTATCTCGTTCTTCTCCTTTTTGACCGAGGTTCCGAGAGTCATTAGACAAATCGTTATCAATCAGGTTCGTGTGCATGTCAACAAATTCCTCATACCAACGCGGTGCGTATGCGCTCGTTTTTCCCGCAAAACAAAGCGATCGTCGCCAACAGACGTCGCAGTAATCAGTTGAAAAATGGACACCAGCACATGTGGTGGCGTTGTCGGTATCTTCGCAGAATTCCCTTTTTGGCAAATTCAACAACTCCTCCTGTCCGTCCTCCAGTGAGTCACCTGACCAACCACCGCGTCACAAACTGACATAGGGTTCAGATCACAAACCCGGCCAACCAAAGAAAACTTATCTTATCACAGCTCACAACCTTGACCTTAATAGCGTGTCCAGCAGCACCTCGGCACGGAACTCGTCGCGAGAGGAAGCCACGGAATTACCGCGTTTTCACACAAGGCGTCATGAAAGACCTCGCAACTGATTCATTCATGCATTGCATAGGTACGAATGAATACAATGGCTACTGTATAAGTCAGTGCCTCAACATGGGAACAGTTCAAGAGAACGTCTTCTGGCGTGTTGAAGTCTCAAAAGATTTCCGGTCCCTTGCTAGCCCATATAAGAAAAAAAAGCCCTGCTTATACAATAGCCTGCTACTTTCGCCATCCTCGCCTCCGACGTTCCCCCTCCCCCTCATTGCATAAATCAATACGTTGAAGTTCAATAAAGAGACACGGCCAAGTGCATGAAGAAAAAAGATGATAATGCATAGTTGTAAATCATTTTACATCCCCCTCCGCTTTTCATTATCGTACGTAACCTCCACATTGCCCTTGCGCCCGCCGGCCGGAACCCGACGACTGTACTCAAAGAGCAGGTCATGAATCGATTGTCACACAGTATGTGCATGTGTACTTGGCGAGGAAGACGACTGGCAATGTGTGATGGATTGCATGAGGTGCGAAGAAACCGGAATCGCATCCCCCAACAAGGTTGATTTATCATCTCGATAATCAGAGTGAACGACACAGTCGCTGCCTCTATGAGAGGAGAGGTCTTTGATGTGCTGGTGCTTCGTGGTGGTGGTTCATGGTGGTGGTGATCGTGGTGATCATGGTGTACATGGCCATCCTCACAACTTCCAGTGGCCACCCTCTAGAGCAGGGACCAACAAATAACCCTTCAGGTGATGAACCACACTCATTCTGGGGTCAATGACAGTTGTTCTAATCACCTTTGTAAAAAGTCACGTCGTAGAGGAAGAAGAAGCCGTTTACACCCTGTTGATGTAACTTCCTGCCTTTCAGTGGAACCCTTGCCAAGCATCACAAAGCTACAGCCAATCCACTGGCTGCTGCCTATACGACTCCATGTTGGATTATCCTCTGCCAAAGACCTAAACTCCTGCCCCTCATGTGCCTACGACGCGTACACGGCGTTGAAAGAGTTTCCCCATCTTACCATCGAGGAAACCTACGAGTTGAACGTGTTGAGGACGTGACAATTCCCTGTCTACACATTGTTGTGTGCCCCCTCCCGTCCGTTTCTCTGCCCGTCTATCTATCGGGTGCACGACGATGGGAGAGATGTCGCACTACTTTACAACCACAAGCCAATGAACTCGCGAGGTGAGAGGCGAGAGAGGCGACACCGTATCACTTGACAAACACGCAGCACTGCGCTCGCGCTCGCGCTCCAGTGCTGGAATACGGTAACCGCAACGACCACACACACACACACATACACACCCAACCACCACTAACCCGCTACCAGCGAATCACCGGAAGTGCTTAGACTTGTGGCTAGATATAAATACTTACAAGTATGTACGCACATATCATGCGATTCTATCACATCTGAAGCAGCGCTGTCGTCGCCGTTGCACTCTCGTGCGAATTTCGCTCGGCGTCCGTTCGCTCCGTCTGTACGTGGGGCTTTATGCTATTCAATATACATGACTCAGCATCCCCTTCGAGTGAAAAGGCGAAGCGAAGGCGCGCACACACCTCAACAAATGCCAACTGAATTCCAATACGCTTCAAACCGCCGTGCAACCAAATGTCTCAAACCATGTCGGAAACGTAAAATCCAACTTTCAAAGAGGGAACAAATAAGTGAAGGCATACAGGATAAGACGTTCTTCAAGAGGTACAAATTAAGATGTCAAGTGGTGGCAGACGAGCGTTTAAAAAGCAACTCAAGTAGAAAAACAGCGATAAGATCAATGCGTAACCAGAAAAAGTCGGAAAACGACAAGTGACAAGAAAAGCTTGAGTATGTTCCGTTTTGTGAAGAACCCACATTTGATTGATGACGCTATTGAAAATGGACGTTTGAGGTGTTTGCATCATTCGTATCATATTCAGATACGCTTGTGGATCAAGTGTTGGCGGTTGATACGATGGTGTAACGGTCGTCGTCGGCGCTGGTGGTGGTGGCGGCTCTTCGAGTTCAGCTTTTCGTTTTTCACTCAACTTCCGCACAGTAGCATCCAGACTTCGGCCAGCTTTTCGTTTTGCATTCTGAAATATGAGAATAAAAAAACTGAAATTGAACGAGATCATTGTGACATCCTTCGGCCGCTGATATGTTCCCGCACAGGAGGGAGGGAACGGGGGGGGGGTTCTCTCAAATATCCCATCGTTAGTCGTAGGTTTCATTGAGCGCTATTGGAGGTGAACGCGCGATTTCAAAAATCTATCTTCACCACTACGGACAACGCTGGCTGGCGTCAAAACGAATTGTCAAAGGCGAGCACACATTGGAAAATGCAAAATGGATCATGCTGCGTCACTTTTCGCTTTTTGACATAACCGGTGTTCCTGAATGGAAAATGCTCGCTACGGTATGACTTGGCATTGGACCAAAACCAACACTAGCTCTCTCTATATATAATCAATACAGCGTGAGAGTTTCGGGGATGCTTCTCGCCTCGAAGGCATGTAATACAAAATCGGGCAGGCAGACAAACGAGGCAGGCAGCATCGCGAATCGCGCCGTTTCCGACCGTCATCGCCGTCGTCGTGGCAAATGCAAAAGTCCGTCGTCTGGCGATCCGTGGTGGGGGTAATTGGCATAAATCCAACTATCATGTCCACCCTTCTGAAAACATCCCTGGCCCAATTAGAGCCTAATCAGAGCCAAATCAGTGTGACATTTTGAGCCACTCAGATGACTTCAGATGTCCCATGGCATCTAGTGGCATTGGCGCAACTACTCGCGAAACCATATTTTCCTAGCGACGACGACGCTCTAGAGGAAATAATTACTCAGAGTTTAAGATCGATATCAAAACAGGGCGGTAATCAATTAATGAACTGATACGCTAAGCGCGGCAAGGACACTCGATTAGCGGTCAGAAAACGACGAACCGCCGAGGCAAGCCGATCAGACAGAAAAAAAACAGATCGCAGCCACTTCGAGGATATCGCCCAATCAACTGATAGATTTCAAAATCCTAACAAGGGCTATATCGCGGGTTTAAAATAAGACTCCCTCCAAAACTTCTCTATAATAAAAGAGATCACACCAGTACACACGTACGACTACTCGTAACAATTCTTTCAAATATCAAAAAAATAACAAAAATTGTATTTCAAACGCACAATTGATTCGACCACCTCTACTGCCGCAGATTGATGACTGTGCGCTGGACTGGCGACTGTTGCCTGTCGTTGGGCTAATGTCATCTGTAGGGATTGTTGGGAGACGTTGTTGTTCACCGGTGATGAAGACAACAATGGTTTCGGGCTTTCACATGGAACTGTTGCCTGAATTTTGGACAATTTTATTCACAAATATTAATTGATTTCTCTATAAGAGGTCTCCCCTATTCATTCATTCATTCACTCGTCACCTACTGATCGCTGCAGCAATCAATAGACTTTATAATCAGACGTTCAAAAAAAAGTCAACGAGTTCGACTCATGACCATTCCCAGCGTGCATGTGCAGCAGCAGCAAGGGAGCATCCATCAGCAGAACTCTAATCTTTACAAGTAACATCCCCAAATGATAAGTGACAATATCAGAAGCAGATCAAAGACATGAACAAACCGGAATATGAACAACAGGGAACTCTGGTGATGAAGCAGACGTGTTCAGTTTGCATCGCACCGTTGGCGTAGGTGTCTCCCTGAAACGTACACAGTTCACAATTATCGTAGGGATGATAAGATAATTAGCGTACTTACGTAGTAATTACAACAATATTTACCTTGGTTGAGGAGTATCCTCGATACGACCATCAAGAGCATCAGATATAAATGTACGTAAGGTCTTCAATTCGCGCATGATTTCGTTTTTATCCTCGTCTTTCGAGAGTAACGCCAACGGTAAAATGGTGAGATCAGTAGCAGCGAATTGCATTTGTTCTTCTCTGGTCACTAACAGATCGTACAGGTCGAACACGTCTTCTGGTACTGATGACGTCGTCTCATCAGCTACTTTTGAACACAAAATGTTCTTCGCCTCAGCAATCGCCGTCTTCGGGAAATACTCGGCGACTAGATTACGCACCTGTGGATTGCCGCGAAAATTATGGATAAAGCAGAGCAATGAATTGACGACAACCGGCTGATGGTGGTTCATTTCGAGGCGAAGCGGTGAGAGAGGCTCGTCGTTGTAAAGTTTGGTCTCAGCGATGGTGCATGGGCGCGCCGTGAACTCGCTTTCGCTCTGCTCCTTATCGTCGCCGATGCCTGAATGAGAACGTATGCGAGAGTTATCAGTGACGGGTTATCAGAGGGATAGGAGAGGCAGCATCGAGGGACGACGGCAAATGACAGCTAACACATTTGTCTAATCGAGCGGAACGATACGAACAGGAAGGAAGAGGAGGAGGAAGAAAAGAATATCGAGGGATAAACGAGGTGATTTGCTGGAGCGATTATCTCGACGCCGCAACGGTGCGCAAAGGCGACGTTCGACTACGGATTCCGCCGAATGCCACACCACGCCCCTCCCCGCCTCGGGGCGTACCATACGAAACTCATTTACATATCAGCAAGATTCATAGCGCGACTCGCCATCAACCAGCCAGCCTATCGGTGTCGCACTGCAAATGGCTATGGCATACTGAAGACCTCCCTGAGAGAGAGAGAGCTCTGGAGCTCCAAAGCTCGGAGAAATCTTGCAACTCCAGTAAAATGGTTTGGGAATAGCCAAGCGTATAGCTCCAGAAGGAGGCATCCTTGAACAAGTGGAACCCCTTTGAATGGACTCTTTCCGAGCCACCAATATCACAGGCAAGGAAGGACGTCATCACCCGTGCCCGTAAATCAGACTTCAAGAACGCTCTTCAAAAATCACTTGAACAAAAAAACAGATGATGAACGAAACGAGAGACGAGACTTGAGTTTCAGCGTGGACTCAGGAAAAAACGATGGAGTGGTAGACACGATTGGGGGTTAAATCGCGGGGCGCAACTGTTAGGGGGAGAGAATTGGAGAGATAAAGAGGTGATAGCGAAGATGTGATCATTGTCAGTCATGACCGAGATGTCATTGCATGTGTGATTACAATATTCCAAATAAAAAAATTTTTACAAAAGCACTACATTAGAAACAGGAAAGGACGTTACCTAGAACATTACCTGGTCGTTATGTAGCAGTTTAGGGAATGGTAGAACGTCCTGCTGGAAGCGTCCTGTCGTAAAACGAAAGGTGACAGACAGTGTTAGTATTATGGACTGTCACGTTGAGAAGATCTGAGGGACGACATCGATGACTCGTCATTACTCCATGTGTACACAACGAGTCACTCTCGGATAGATTCAAAGCAATGAGTTCCACTTAAGCCAAAGTTACTACAATGACCTTTGGTGGTAATAAATGGTTTTCAATCCCCCTCAATACTACGTTTGAACGAATCACTAAATTTCAACGAGAAAACATCACTCACACTTCCTCCTTGCCTAGTAATGGGGCTGGTAGGGGAGAGGGGCTAGTACTAAATCTTTGCAAGCAATGTGGAGATAAAGAAAAAATTGCCGCTTATGTTGTTCATGAACACAGCGGCTGGCGACTGGGACCTTCTGTGCAATCAGGGCACGTTGGCGATCCCCAGTGAGGGGTCGTTTTTGGCACTCGAAAAATGCTGCCTTTTTTGGCTTTTCACAACTCACGTGCGCTTTGTACCCCTTCCCGCCTACCTGCTCGACGGCAGCTTCTTGGGAAAAGAGGGCTTCGGTAACGGTGAGAAGATTACCCCCGGAAACGTGATAGGAAGACGGGGGATTTAGGGAGATAGTAGGTAGGGAGGATGGGGAAGGCTGGTCGTACCAAAGGAGGAGGTTCAGAGGGAGTTTCAGGAAGACAGTAGGTAGGAAGGGGATGGCCAAGGCGCGTCGTAACAGAGGAGGAATTTCAAGGGAAGGAGCGGTAGGTCGTAATTTACGAAATTTTCTTCAACGGCAGAATATACCATATAAGGATTACTCAGCCGCTTATTTTTTTTTAACGATTTTGCAGCTCGCGGCTGGTACGTTCTTAGGAATTATGGCACGTCGTACATTGTGTATCCCCAACAAGAGGAGGGAGTCTTATTCAATCACTCGAAAAACAGGGCTTTTTCCCGGCTTCACCAACTCGACGGCAACTTTTTGGCAGAAGAAGACTCCGGGAACACGGTACGATGATGGGGAAACCTAGGAAGGATGGGTGATCAGGTATGGTGGTCGTACCAGAACACGAATTCTTGAGAAAGGGGGGGGGGGAGGAGTCGTATTCTACAAACCCTCTTCAACGGCAGGACGTGCTCTGTAAGGGGTCAAAATAACGCACGGAAAAAAGTTCAAGATACGACTTAACTAAATTTGAAGAACCATACACCAAATCCGGTGAGCTGATTCATAAAAGATGAGCAGCAGCCCATCCCCTCCCCCCTAGAGCCTGTGGCCCAGGTTTGCCGTGACGTTTTCAGTGAGCGCCAGGGTAAGGTAGCGATGGTGCGCAAGCGTTGTGGATGCGGATAGGGTGGGGGAGAAGAGACGGGGAAACGAAGCGACCGAAGTAGCATCGGCAAAGCGACCTCTCCTCTGTTCCCAATATACAACAAGATCGCTCGCGATTAAGTAAGTCAAATAGGTTGACGCGCCGCGAATTCTACAACATCAACGAGTATTAACGAGTTCTCTCACACATACGCAGATCAACGCAATCATTGGCGATTTAAGAGGGGGGATAGGCGGTTTCAATGCAGTAATTACTAGACTGAATTCGTGTTCATAGTGGTGATAAGCACAATGACCGCTGCGTAACCGTTCCTCCTTATTGCGATACGACGCGTAAACAATTACGCATCATCATCATCAGTGGCGCTTATTGCGACAACCATAAAGCGTAACGCTAATGCGTTGCGTGTCGTGTCGAGAACTTATCGCTTCATGACGTAAGTGCAACAAATTATCACCAAAAAACCCATTGAGTAATGTTATCGCGGTTCACGAAAAAGTATTCACAAAAAAGTGCATATACTACAATTAGAGATCACGTCGGCAACACGGGACCACACACTGGGAAAATTCTTAGAATCCAAAAATCGTACAAAATCAAGCTAAAAGCGCTTTGTCGAAAGAGGGCGAGGCATGGACAATGGTGAACGTTGGCTTATACATCATACAGGCCATATATAACGTTGAATTCTCGAATCAGCAATGGAGTATCTGGTAGCGTCAAATAATCGAGTGATTGACACGAGTGCATGCGATGGGCGGAGTGCAAATGGGCGTGTGCATGAAAATGCTCTGCGCCTAGCTGTGGCTGTTCGCGGGGAGGGGCGAGAGGGGGGAGGACGAGCGAGGGGTGACGATGATTTGGTGGTGGCCGCCTGATGCTGTAGAGTCGTATGTGGCGAGGTGATGACGGAAAGACAAAACGGTCCACATCATAGAGAGGAGGTGGTGATGGTGGCGGTCTGAAGAAGAGATAGGCCGAGAATGATGGTGGCCGTTTTCGCTCTCGGGACGAATGAAACACTGACGATCGGGGGTGAGTGTGTTCTTACGCGGGACAACGAGGCGAGGTGAGAACCTGCGCGGGGCGCATGGTGCGCACCGACCAAGACTCCGCGACTCAGTTACGGTATCACACTTCCTCAACGCCTCGCATACACACACACCCATGTTGAATCATGCCAAAACAAATAGGAATGATGCTCAACTGGGCGCGGAGGAGAGCATCGTCATAGCTGAGTGATGAGGCTTATACCCTGGAAGCGGCGCCGAGATCAAGTCGCCTATTCTGCCAGTCTCCCATATCAAAACAGTTCAGTACCGCCGAGTAACCCCTGCTAGCTACGGAAATGACGCATTCTTACAGGGAAAACTGTGCCATCGCAAAACCCATAATTTCACCTTAGTAAAGGGACAGCGGCTGATTACAGATGAGGCGATAGAGGCGGATGTGTCTAGTGGCTAGTGCCACGCTTACCACGCGTACGGCCAGGGATCAGATCCCAGATCGGCTCCGCCCAGGTCAACTAAGCTCGAAGCACGAAAGCGTTCTATTCATAAAAGTTGTTTTTCCCATGCTCCACCCTCCTAAGTTATTTTCAGGCAGGCTCAGCCCAGGTCAACTAATTTTAGGTATTATTATTTTCCATATTATTTTCAAACATTTTTTATCCAATTATTTATCCGATTATTTCATCAAGACTAATTAACTTTACGAAAGTAAATATTGACAATTCAACGGCGTGTAAGTAAAAGCGAGGAAGTGGTACAATGGCAAGTGGCACGCTACCTCGCGTTTGGTCTTGGGATCAAATCCCATATCGGCTCCCGCCTAAGCAAACTAAGCTTTCTTCCATCAGGGGACGATGAATCGGTACCTCATTGGCCTGGGAGGATACGAACGCCGACCGCACATCGGAGGCACCCGCAAGCCATTGTCTAGGTCTCATCGCCTTCAATAAACCAGCTACGATTCCGAATGGAATTCGAATGCGTGGCGTGTCCCAAGAACGAACTCCATGGAACTAACTGCATCCATACGTCGAATTGATTTCGTCCTTTATCCTCCAAGGGGTAGGTAGGCTCGCAATATAGCGTATGAAAAAAGAGGAGATGGGCTCAGAAACAATCCTCGTAGGACCGTCAAAGTAGTTTAAACCACACAGCCTCAATGGGAACAATACAGCTTCACATACTGGACAAAACATGGTTACTTGTTAAGAGACGCGATCGCACCATGAAAGCATGTAACCATGATAAACGGGGCTGTAAACACAAGTACATGGTTGGGCGAGGACAGAGGAGAGCGCGTTACGAAGGAATAACGCGATGAACATACGCGACAGCAACAGTGACTGTTAAAACCGACGAAAGATGTAGCTCACATTGCCGCGACTTGTACATTTTTACTCCTAGAATTTTCCAACAAAACGAACTAAACCCGACATAAAGAAAGTACCAGTAACAAGTATGCAACCGGTAATGAGGAACATGGCAGAAAAGTCAATACAATACGACAGTGGAACTGACACGGTCTAGAGGTTACTGAAATCGCCCTTCGTTACGCTATCGAAGATAGAATGCGCTTGATATACTCCTGATTAAAAGGTCTTCCCAAAGTTGTGCCCATTCAAATGGTCTCTCAACAACTCTCATAAAGTTTTTGAAAAGTAAATACAATTAAAAAACTAAAAAGATTCAAAAAATTGGAAAAAAAAATAAAACGAGCCAAGTGAACTATAAATCATCGTCTCACTTTCAGTTCTGATGGGCCTCCTCCGCGTCTGAGAATTTTAGGATCTCTCAAAGAGGGAAAAGCTGCGCTCGCATATCCAAATTGTGGCGTAAGAGGTGTTGCACATGTTGTAACGTGCGCGGCATTCGCACCAGGACCTAACCGATCAAAAGTGGCAGTGCTCGTGTGCTAATCACCTAGGAACTAATACTAACATATAAGTTCAAGAAGACAGGCCTGATACAGTATCCCCAGTTGCGCGTTAAATTGAGTACCTAGAAGCGCCGAGTGCACACAACACCACTCACTTTTTGCCTAGGCAGCACTTGGCTTCGGGTGGAGGGCCAAATCAACGTAGCCCTCGTTCCATGGCCCCACCTCGAAACTTTCTTCCTTCCCCAATCTTAGTAACTGAATCGACTAACGGCTGCCTCAATTGTGTGCACCCACAGAGCCAAAGCGTTTAAATCACGCACAAATCTTGGGGAACTGTATCCCGCCTGTTTTCCTGTACTTCTAATCTCGTTAAACTATCGCCAGTCTGTGCACGATGACGCAACTCGGATGTCCTGAACTACACACCGCCTGATCGAGTGTGAGGTATTCGAATAAGCGCCTACTATCACATGTGGGGAGATTCTCGCAAAATACGGTCCTCCTAGTCGACTCCTCTGGTTTGACACCCCTCCCCCTTCTCCCTCCTTTCCCCTCCTACCTACCATTTTACCATCCAGAATTTTGGCGTTGAACGGGCAGGGGGGTGCAGGCCTCCGGCTGACTATCAGAAATGGGGAGTAGTAACTTTGCGGCGCGCCAACTGGAAGGACGATACATTGTGCGCTTCAAAACGGAAAAATTTAGTATTCAGAGAGGACTATCACTGCAGAATACTACCCCTCTTCAGCGGCATAAGACGACCCCGTTGAGTACATGATCGACTCAAATACTAGTAAAGTCGAAGCTCTTCGAAACGTTATGTGAAAAACTGTCGGAATTTTTCCAAATGTAGCACTAGATGCTCTCGACCTGAACGACTCAAAACTCAGATAAACTCAATCGATGCTTGCTGAGCTAACAATCTTGTAGATTTACAGTGTAAAGGAAGGACATAACGCTCTCAACGCTTCAAATGTCTTCGCATCGAAAAGGTGAGATTTAGCTGGAGATAAGCGTTACTTGAAGTTCTGCTGTAGCCTTCTCTGTTCACTACTACGAAAGACACACGTTACTGAACTGTCACAGGCATCTGCACAAAAAAATTACTTTTTCGGTACACTTTTGGGTCAGCTCATAAGTAAGGGCGCTTTTTCCTCACTCAAAATATCGCGCTTAAAATGAAAAGTTTTGTTATTGAGTTTCATACTGTTTTACGAAAAATTGTTTGCCCTATACGATAGTCCTCCATGAGTTTTTTTTGAAGTTTCTCTTTCCACTAATATTTAAGCGCTCAAACTGGTAGTGTTAGGTCGACGAAATTGAGCATTTTCGACAAACTCTCCTTTTTAGTTCTAATTATTAGGTTGGCTAATAAGTAATGGCGGTTTTTTCAATTGAAAAATTTGTTCGAAAAGTGAAACGTTTTGCAAGCAAGTTATATATCATCTGATAGGAAACTTCTCGTAGTATAAGAATATCAAAAAAGCTTTGGTTGAGGATATAGTTTTTGTGAATTTTTTAGTCGTTGAAGTTGGAAGTGAAGTCGGCGAAAATTAGCATCTTCGACAACTGCCTCTATTTACGTCTACTCGAAGTGCTAAAATCGCTTAAGCTGCTCCATACATTCGGAAAAGGTTGAGGTAGAAGTCTCAGCAAGGGAATCTCAATAGGACGCTTTGGAACTAATTTCAAGAATTTCAAAGTTGGCAACCTTCACCTTGCCAATATTGGGCAGGCTCACGTCTGTTCCACCTGAAATTTCATGCTAATAGTTGAATTAATTGAATTTGAATTGATATTCTAATACTACGAGAAGTTTGCTATTAAACGATATTAAGCTTGCTTGCAAAACGTTTTACTTTTGGAACAAATTTTTCGATTGAAAAAAACGGCCATTACTTATTAGCCAGCCCACTGCTAGTGGGCTGGCTAATAACTGCTAGTGGGCTGGCTAATAAGTAATGGCCGTTTTTTCAATTGAAAAATTTGTTTCAAAAGTGAAAAGTTTTGCAAGCAAGCTTAACATCGTTTAATAGCAAACTTCTCGTAGTATTAGAATATCAAATTCAAATTCAATTAATTCAACTATTAGCATGAAATTTCTAAATAGAGGCAGTTGTCGAAGATGCTAATTTTCGCCGACTTCACTTCCAACTTCAACGACTAAAAAATTCACAAAAACTATATCCTCAACCAAAGCTTTTTTGATATTCTTATACTACGAGAAGTTTCCTATCAGTTTCACTTTTCGAACAAATTTTTCAATTGAAAAAAACCGCCATTACTTATTAGCCAACCTAATAAAAAGCCAAAACCGCACATGGCCAGTTGCTAAGTATATGGCTAGAAGGTTATGCCTCTTGGAAATGCTTACAAAGTTTTTAATGATTCGTTCTAACGACCACACAGACAAGCATCTGACGTAATGTCCTATCCGGTTCACCTGTGAGTTTACTAAACTACTACTAAACCACCTTATTGATGGGAATTCTTACCAAAGAATTAGGAATCGTTAGAGGTCATGGAATGCTTCCTATCATAATCGAGCATCACCCTCAGTTGTTGTTAGACGTTCAAAAATAGTGGGTAGGTTCTGCAGGTGGTGGCTTCCCAAGAGAGCATTCCATGCGATGCAGGTCCGAATTCGAACTCCTTGATCGCTTGAGCCAATTTCAAGATGTCATAAGAAACATCTTTACTTGTTTATCTATATCACAAGTTATGAGCTTCTTCTGTAATGTGAGAGCCGAGATAAACTACAAAAAGTTGTCAAAAACTCACTTTTGTGTCGACCCGACATTCCATTTCAATGAAATAAAAATCGACTGAAACTAGGAAATAGTAGAAAGGCATTCAAACTATCTTATAGAGTGAGACATTGTCTATCGAACAGCATAAAATACATTGGATGATCCTTACTTTACATATAAAAAATCTGTGTAAGGGAAAAACACCATTACTTAATACTTAAGGGCCAACCTAATATTAACAAGTCTGGTTAACATGTTAACATTTGCTTCACAGCTTGCATACAAATTTTCTAATACTAACAACTTTATAATCCATTCAATTGGAGGCCCGGGTAGGGGGCACGGCGATTGAGCCACAAACGAGTTCCAATCAAACAAGCGCTGTAGCGCCTCATGATAAGCGCAGCCAGACTAGTAACCAATTTCTCATTCCGTACCATACACTCCAATCAGATAAGGTCGCCTTACGACCATGTTTAGATCTATTCGGAAATAAACGAACTTCCCTCTGCTGAACTAGAAACTTCATCGTTGCGCACTCAGAAATTTTCTGACAACTCAAATGAACAGAACTTTTCCAGGAGCCCGTGCATACCACTCCAGATCACAATGGTATTGGAATCGTCGTGGCAAAATCTGACCGCCTACACTAAAGATTTCCGGAAGCCAGGGAGATCGAAGAGTCTCCGCGCTAAAGCAATTTGTAGGTGCCCTCCATTGTACAAGTAGTCTGGTCCGCAGTCCCTAACATTGTCCCACTTAGTGGTTTCACAGTGAATAATGAAGACAGTGCGGCCCTCATAAGTGGCAGTTCTGACTCCTCTCTAGCTGTCCCACCCAATAGATCTCGGAGGTCGTTTATTGTCATGAGTTCAGTTTTTATACCGTGCTTTTCGTTTTTTTTTCACTGTTAGATAGTATAAGGATTTTATGACGCGAAGAAACGATTAGTGAGCCGGCCGGAGGCTCCAGTATATCGTTGTGCTAGCACAAAAGGAGGAGGTCTGGGGAGCTCATTCAGATAAGCTGTCAGACCCATTTTTAAGGTACTTTCATTATATTTTTTACATTTTTTATCTTCTTCGGAGAGTCACGTAGCGACAATAGGCTTGTAGTTGTAATTGGACGCCACTGCCCATAATGTATAATCGCGGGTTTTGTCTTCAAGTGTAGAGAGGACTTTTCTGGTGAGAGGTACAATCAGAGGGACGTCGGAACTGCCATGGGGCCGCATCACTTTCGTTACTTACTGTGAGGCCTCAAAAACGGACAGTCTTAGAGAGTGCAGGCCAACACTTGAACAAGGAAGGATGCCTATGGATTGGTTCAGCGCGAGGACCGTATTCAAGAACGCCACAACGTCGTCCATAAACGATGGCGCTAGCCATCACATCAGATGATTTTGCTGTAAAGCACTCAGGCATTTAAAAACGCATTTTTGTTTTGTTTAGAACGGTCAACGAATTTCGCCTAATTCTGAGAGGAGGATGAGCTTCGAGGTAGGAAGAGTGATTCACCGACCTCGAAGCTACATCATTCCGCCCTAGGCTTAAACAGACTTCATGCAAGCAATTCGTGGGCTACGAGGTCCACATATGAGTTTGTAGGCTCCAAGTGATCTTTCAAGGAAGTAGAAAAAGTGGACCTTAGCGCCGAAAGCCTCGAAATGAATCTTTCTTCACCAGCATTGGACAAGCTTTCGAAGAAGCGAGACACTACTATAGGAGCGAGACCGGAGACCAAGATGAGAGAGCGGTAAGACGAAAGACACCACGACAACGTCCGGTTCCATACAGAAGGAACGCAACGCTTCACATCTGTTTTAAGACCCCTTGCATGCATTCTACTCAGATTATTGCGACATCTTCTACGGGCTGCGTGCGGGCCTTCGGGTAACGACGGCTGCAGCGCCCCTATAACCAGTGTGCGACCGAAAAATGGGCAAAATCTGAGACTAGATACCCTACTTCTTGCAGTAAAAAGGAATTCTACCCATTGAGGGATCTGGGAATGTGTCTTCAAGCAGAAGTGCTCATCGCCGTGGCTCACAATCGTTCCTTCGTATCTTCCACCACTAAATGCCGACCACTATAAAAAAAAGTTGAACTAATGTCGCGGAAGCGAAGCTCGCCACTATCGCAGCATTAAAAAAATATTTTTGTGGAAGGTTAGGATTACCATAGTCTGACGATATTGTGCCATCATATAGCCCAGTGTTGTGTTCCACCAAGCTCTGTGCCCACCTCTTCGATTCCGCGGTCCTTCCTGCCTTGACGTACGCCTCAGAGACTTGGACTCTACGAAAGCAGGATGAGCATGCGGTTGGCGTTATTCAACGCGCCATCGAAAGGGCGATGTTTCCCGCTACACGCAAGTGAGAGAGGGAATCCGGAGCTCCGCACTCCGCCAACGATCGAAGATCAGAGACGCCGCCGCATTTGCCAAGGTTTCGAAGATCAGGTGGGCCGGACACGTCATGCGTTTCGAGGACGACCGCTGGACCAGAGCGATCACCGACTGGATTCCACGGGATGTCAAGCGAACGCCTGGACGACCGCCTACGCGATGGTCAGACTTCTTCGTGAAAGCTCTGAACGAATGGTATGAAGTTCATCGTGTCCCTCGAGCAGAGAGAGTTCATTGGGCAACTCTTGCACGTTGCAGGGACGAATGGAGACGTTACTGGCGCCCGCTCGAGGAACTCGATGATCAACGGGAGCACAGGTGATACAGGTGAATAGCTTGTATATGTGAATAGTATATTGAATAAATAGGTGAATAGTAAATTGCATTATGCCTTAAATGGTTTCGGAAGAGGACACCATTATTAGAAAAGGTAAACAATGGGAAGGTAATGGACGTCATTTCATAAAGGACATCTAATCCCAGAGAGAAGAATCAGGGCCATTATCATGCCCAGTGGACAGATACAGCTGATATCGTCGCGAACACTCGGGCGTAGGCAGGAGGCATGCTATAGGGCTACCTGCAGCGTTTTCCACCAGTAGTTAATACCTTCCTCAGTCATCCCGGCCTAAACGCATCAACCAAAGCTGTAGCAACCAATGCCCTGAGCGAGTCTGCCTTCGCCTTCCCACCTCTGAGCCACCCCCCGACTAATTCGCCACGATCTACTCACGCTACTATCTCACGCACCTTCGACTAGGTGAGGCGGCCACCGGAGCGCTGAGTTGGTCTGCTTGAACCATGCTCCAGAAACAAAAAAACGACGAAAAAGTGGAAACAGCTTGACCCCACGCAACAAAACTTCGCCACGAATCACAACCCCGTGGCGCTCACCCTTGTCGCGCATTCGCACTTAATAAACGTGTAACAGAGCTTAAAGAGGGACCCAGTCGTTGAGCAGATCCAGAGCTTCTATGTCACTGATTGGATTAATGTTCAACGTCAGTCGTGCTAGATCTGCACTTTCTATATGTGAGCCACATAGACCTGTTTGACTCGCTCTCTTCATTATTTTGACACTCTCACCGACACGCTCAAGATAACAACCTCACCTTCCGACATCGATTAAGTCTGAATTAGGCGGGTGGAATGTGAGGGAAGCACTGCACACAGGGTACAGCATCCTGTGTGAATGGAAGAGGTCAACTTTTCTCTGGGAGAGGGGGGGGGATCGTATTTGCTCCGTTGGGAGAGTGGAGTCGTAATGTGGCTGGAGAAATTTTGCCGCGTTAGGTAAAAAAATTCCCGTTGATCGACTTTTTTGTAGAATTTGTCTGCTTTCATGTGCATTATATACCTCCCCCTCTTCTCCCCCCCCCCCCGTCAACGGAAGAATTTCTGGAGTGAAAGGGAGACTAGAGAAATATGGCGGGAAATGACAAAAGTATGTGGCGGAAACCGGAATTGTAGGGATCTACTCTGAGATCCCCGCAACTCATGTGTCGTCCGCAGGGCCCGTCCCGTCACTGACACCCCCCTTCCCGACCCGCCGGCGGGGCGGGTCTCCGTTACTCGTACCTAGCCACACACCCTCACATCATCCACCCCCGATACTGCTACCCGACATGCCAAGCATGAGACCAAAAATCAACCAAATTACTAAAGTCTTCTGCCGCCCGAAAGTATGCCGCCCCAAGGGTCACGTCCAAGCACCTTCCAGTCATCCCGGCCTAAACGCATCAACCAAAGCTGTAGCAACCAATGCCCTGAGCGAGTCTGCCTTCGCCTTCCCACCTCTGAGCCACCCCCCGACTAATTCGCCACGATCTACTCACGCTACTATCTCACGCACCTTCGACTAGGTGAGGCGGCCACCGGAGCGCTGAGTTGGTCTGCTTGAACCATGCTCCAGAAACAAAAAAACGACGAAAAAGTGGAAACAGCTTGACCCCACGCAACAAAACTTCGCCACGAATCACAACCCCGTGGCGCTCACCCTTGTCGCGCATTCGCACTTAATAAACGTGTAACAGAGCTTAAAGAGGGACCCAGTCGTTGAGCAGATCCAGAGCTTCTATGTCACTGATTGGATTAATGTTCAACGTCAGTCGTGCTAGATCTGCACTTTCTATATGTGAGCCACATAGACCTGTTTGACTCGCTCTCTTCATTATTTTGACACTCTCACCGACACGCTCAAGATAACAACCTCACCTTCCGACATCGATTAAGTCTGAATTAGGCGGGTGGAATGTGAGGGAAGCACTGCACACAGGGTAGAGCATCCTTGTGTGAATCACATGAGGGGTCATACTTTTTCTCTGGGGAGAGGGGGGGATCGTATTTGGTCGTTGGGAGAGTGGGAGTCGTATGTGACTGGGAGGAATTTGCCACGTTGGTAAAAAAATCTCCCGGTTGTCGACTTTGTTGCTAGAATTCTCTGCTTCATGTGCAGTTAAATACCTCCCCCTCTTTCTCCCCCCCCCGCCCGTCAACGGAAGAATTTCTGGAGTGAAAGGGAGACTAGAGAAATATGGCGGGAAATGACAAAAGTATGTGGCGGAAACCGGAATTGTAGGGATCTACTCTGAGATCCCCGCAACTCATGTGTCGTCCGCAGGGCCCGTCCCGTCACTGACACCCCCCTTCCCGACCCGCCGGCGGGGCGGGTCTCCGTTACTCGTACCTAGCCACACACCCTCACATCATCCACCCCCGATACTGCTACCCGACATGCCAAGCATGAGACCAAAAATCAACAATTATAAAGTTTCTTCTGCAGCCCGGAAGTATGCTCCCAAGGCCAAATACGACCCGCCTTCTTTCACGAGATAGACCCAAAAGAGAGCTGTGACTGGAATGGTCCAGTTTGTAACTCTTCGAAATGTTACCGCAGTATACAGTAATCAGTAGAGCGTTGGGTGATCACCACTGTGACACCATCTCGCACCTTCTAAGTTTTCACTCATCCTACTGGCTCACTCATTTCAGATCCCGGTCCCTCTCACAATCAGAAATGGGGATTACGTAACATTACACGACATCGTGAACTGGTCCCTCTCGAAGCTCACTGCACCATTCAAGCACTTGGAGTAGGGCAATAAAATAAATGCAAGAGAGAAATACCCAGCAGAGCAGGGTGGAAGCCTATTCACCAACGTGAGTAGAAGTAGCTCACAATAATAAAATAAGTACAAAAAATACAAAAGGATAGTATTGTGACATCTCCTATTATTTTATAGCTCTTTTCTCTTTTATTTCAATAATATCCTAACAACATTATCATCACAAATTACGAGTGCGCCGTAGGGAAAAAAGGCAGTATTTGTTATACACTACACACTGCGAAGCATAATCATAGTTCCACCCATGAATCTCACAAAATCCCGTCTTACACGACGTTTTCAAAAATGCCCCATACAGAAAATGTGGTAATTACCAATACCAATTCGCATGCCAACACCAAACTCTAGCTTGAAAAAACATTTTTTTTCGTCAATTTTTTCAAAAATGGTCGTTCTGACAACGCAGCAAAAGTATAGTTCCACCGCATATTTTCCGGCTGCATCTCATTTTTGTTCGGTGAAACTTCTCATCATTATGACTTCTTGCCTCTTCTAGGCTATGGCAAGTGGAACTTCATTAATGGACCTCGAAAAGGACAGATCACAAAGTTCTCAAAAACTGTTGAATCGTCGAATGGCGCGGGATTCGGGCTGCACTCATCATGCTATCAACAATTTTTTCAAGGGACCTACAGGATATTGAGCTGAGAAGAGCTCTGGACATCCTCCTTTGCTGCCCGATCGGAATAACCGCCGTATCCTTAGGAAAGCATCCAACTCTGCAGTGTCGTGTCGGGAAATCA
Organism: Cooperia oncophora; assembly: GCA_036418165.1. Lineage (NCBI taxonomy): Eukaryota > Metazoa > Nematoda > Chromadorea > Rhabditida > Trichostrongylidae > Cooperia > Cooperia oncophora. The sequence continues at coordinate 30,701 of MU912167.1, read as the reverse complement.
AGTCATCTTCGGAGGTTAATGTCTCGGAGGAATACTGTTAGGCGTCTCTTGAAAAACTCCCGAGTTCACCCATAGGAGGAATATGAGTTACGTACTGTTTAACAAAAACCATCGCGAAAACCTAATTGGCTTTGCTCGAAGATGTTGCCGAACCCAATGGAGTGAGGTTAGCTTTTGGCTGCGGTGCCCTACTGCTTGTTGCTTTTTTCAGTTTTTTTTTCTCGCGGTCGTGTTTTCTGATGAGAAAAAATTCAACTGCGACGGCTCCGACGAAAACCGATTCCGCTGGCACGACCTGAGGAAAGACAAGTTTCATTTTTTTGGCGGAACTTCAGTGGATGTGGTCTCATGGTCTGGGCTGCCATCGCATGAATGGAACGTCTGAAACTGCGCTCCGTATGAAAAAAGAAATGATTTCTTCCGTCATCTAAAAGTCATGCGACAACGTCTCCTTGCTTTCTGGCGTAGAAATCAGCAAGAAAGTCCTGTTTTCATGCAAGATAATGCACCAGTTCATGAGTCGAAGCACTCGAGCGTGATTCAGTCGTCACCAAACCGCTCTTTTGCCCTGGCCAGCGAGTAGCCCCGACTAAAACCCAATCGAGGATGTGAGGGGCTTCATGGTGCGTATGATCCATGAGAGTAATGCCACAATGTCCGTGAGCTTAGGGAGTTAATCATTGGGGCAGTCGGCCGAAAGCCTATTAAAATCTCTAATCGAACATGGGCAACCGTATTTTCCAACTTAATTGGAGAAATAGAGTTCCAATAGATTACTGGATCAAAATTTATTTTATTGTACATTTGTTGTTGGAATATTCGATTTGTTCGGTGGAACTATACTTTTGCTGCGTTGTCAGAACGACCATTTTTGAAAAAATTGACGAAAAAAATTGTTTTTTCAAGTTAGAGTTTGTTGTTGGCATGCGAATTGGTATTGGTAATTACCACATTTTTTGTATGGGGGCATTTTGGAAAACGTCGTGTAAGACAGGATTTTGTGAGATTCATGGGTGGAACTATGATTATGCTTCGCAGTAGTCTGCTGTTAGTAGTTTGCTGCGGATGAAAGGGCGTGTCAGTGAGGGTAAGAGCCCATCTTCCATCAGTTGTTGGAGCGGGCAAGCGACAAAGTTGGTAGAAAACGACCGAGGCGAACGATTCCCGAGTGTTCGCTTCAGCAACTGGCGGAAAACGAGTTTGGCGCCTCGTCAGACCATCCTGCCCGACACGCCCATTCATCCGCAGCGACCCATACTGTAGACTTATCTCATAGAAAACGGCACTCTAAGTAATGAATCTTGTGACAGATAGACGCTTTATAATCCTTTCCAACTGAGCGGCCTCATAAAGGCTCTGACGCTACTAGCTAGCCAAGCTTCTCGCATGCGGATATCCGCCGAAGAGAAAAATAGCAAAAACAGTAACGAATCCGACATCACATTTTTGGCTCCATACTTTGGACATTTCGACTTGACATGCGTATTACTGCTACGATCAGAGTTAATCCAGGTCTGCAGAATCATCATCAAAATAGTCTCCTTCTATGGTGCAGAGTGATAGCTCGTGTCTTGAGAAGTACGGCCTTGTTTAGTGCGGATGTTGGAGCGGGTCAAGAAGGATGGGCTTCGTGTAGCTCAGCCCATTCTCCACTATTTGTGGAAGCGGCACCTGCCTAATTTATAGAAAACTGGCTGGCGCCGCGCCAACTTCAGCGCCTCCCTCCTGACAGCGTCCACCATCCGCAAGGCTGTAGAAACCTGCACATGTGTGACAATGATTGATGTAATGCACCGAAGAGCCGCGTCACACGTTTGGACCGCATTATAACGATACCCTATGGGAAGGGTTTGGCGTAACTCCTGAAGAAGCAGGCCTTCTCAGTGTTATGGTCATATGCTTCCTCCCAGTGGTGAAACCGTTTATGAGAAAGGTTTTCACCTTGAGGGGCGTCAATGGCGACTTTAAGGACATCCTGGCTCTAGATTTGAACATGAAGATGGTTGCCATTCATCTCAATCAAGCAATCAGGTAACAGGAAGTAATATATATACTTCACAAGTAGATCAATAAACGTTCAGTAATTCGAAAGATCGAACCGTCAGCTTTCGAAATTCGAGTACTTCAACTTCTGCATACAAATTATAATATAGAAATGTAATCATAATTGCCAATGATCTGGGACATTGACGACTTAGCAATTTGGAATGTTACTAAGGACTGGACTATTTGAAAAATGGAAAAGAGACTTCAGAATTTTTTGTGAGATTTACTGCCAAAACTAGTGGTATCTCCGAAGAGGACGTATGAATTTCAATAAACTAGAGCAACTAAAGAATTATCAGATCACCTGAGGGGTTATACAGTCGTCATATGCCACATCTTCCCCTTACAACTAATACCTACATAACACGGTTCTATGGTGACAGCTTATCCAGGCAGGATTGCCTCCTCTTGACGGTTTTCGGTCACAGAGCTTCTGTTGGCCGGATGTTTTCCCGCTGCGATGGCCTAGAGGTTTTTTCTCATAGCATTTTTTTGGCCAAGCATCCGATGGGAAGAAAATAAGGAGGGGAGACAAAAAGAAGGAAGGAAAGGAACCAAGAGGAAGGAAAGTTAAGGAGGAAGAAGGATCCGCTGCTAGCAGATATCCTGAAACGATTGGTTATCCCTTCTATAGGACTGGTGCCGTTTGAACGCTCTCACTTTCGGCTGCGGGCCCATTTATGAAGTGCCTAGATCACTAAATTCGCTAAAAACTTGTCAGGGTAATTTAACATCCTGATCACGAATATGACATTCATTCTTGGCGCTGGCGCTAATGGAGGACACTACGATTATCTGCGCTCTGCTAAGGCTGAGCCCAGAAGATAATCGTAGTGTCCTTCATTAATGCCAGCGCGAAGAAAACGTCATAATCGTAATTAGTATGTTAAATAACTCCTGTATGCAAGTTTTCAACGCATTTGGTGATCTAGGCGCTTCATAAATGAGGCCGGAGCCAAAAGTGAGCGCGTCCAAACGGCAACAGCCCCTCTTTAGTATGGGATGAATACAGCCAGTCTTGTGAAGTGGGAAGCTACGAATGGCTTAAGGGAACACTGCTAGGCAAGACAAGGACTCTCCAAGGCTCAAAAATGGACTGCTGTATAGCGCTCTTTACGGTCTACCAAAATGATTGTTAGGCAGTTAGTAAAAAGTAAATAACTAATTATACTCGTTCTGAGACACCCCTGCTTTTCTGACAGGTCTCTCAGCCAGCTCCTACTGGGTTGCCCTTATAACTTTGTTAGCCGCGGATGATGGGCCGTGTCAGTGAGGCACGACATGGCACAGCGCCAAATCCGTTTTTCATCTCTGGTTGAACCGGGTAAGCGACCATAAGAGGTAGAAAACTATTGACACTAGAAAATGATACAGTCCTGTCGCTTGCTCGCTTCAAAGACTGGTGGGGAATGGATTTGGCTCTGTGACAAACCCATCCTCCTAGACACGCCCCATAATCCGCAAATAATAATACTGTACTTCCAATGCATTGCCGAAACAAAAGAGAAACTGATAGGGTAATAGACAGGGTACAGCCTCGTGATGAATGAGGTGGTGGTGCAAGTACACCCCCCCCCTCCTCCGAGAGAGGGTGTCAGTACGACCCCCACCTAAATGAGGGTCTCGGTACGACCCCCCCCCCCTTCCCCAACACCTACCTACCAATTCCCCACATTTTCCAGTCCAGTTTTTCACCCAAAAATTTTCCGTCGAGGGGGAGGAGGGTATATAGCCAGTGTGAAACGGGAGATTTCCCCAACTTCCTACCACTTTTTCCGAATTTCCCGAAAATTTTCCTACTTTTTCCCTAAAATTTTGCTGTCGAGCAGAAGGGGGGGGGGGTATATAGTGCACATGAAACAGGAAAAATCACGCAAAAAGTCAACAACGGGAGAACCAACGCGACAAATTTCTCCCAAAGGCATATACCCCCTCTCAACGCGACAAATTTCTCTCAAAGGCATATACCACCTCCCCCTCTCCCCACTACCAAATACGACACCCCCCCCCCCTCCCCCCTATGGGTTTCACACAACGATGCTGTACCCTGTTTATAGATCACTGGACGGCCGAGAAATGAGTGCAGAGGGTAGGAATTTCGTGCAAATGGAAAGATAACTTATCAGGCATTACTCGGAACACAGAGAGGCAATAGGGTGATATGAGCGTAGAGTGTGCCGTATTGACGATGCGAGGAGAATGAATCATACAAAGTGACCACTGCTGGTTACTGAAACGAGGACGAAATAGTGTGACAAGTACGATTCTTATCAGATCAGAAAAAACATGCAGCACCAAAGATCTCTAGAAGAAAAAGTTTGATGAGTATTCAGAGAGAATAAATCGCAACTTTACCAGTCAACTACTTGAGACTACTAGTGTAGAGGAATCGGAGTGATCTTACGACTGTCGGATGTGTCTTATCAGAGACGAGGGTAGCCTTGATCGCATCAGGTCGCAAATCGAGGAGGCACGCATTACTCGCCACCGCCACACTGCGCCTCCATTAGTACACCCGCAATCGCAATGGCAGTGATAACAGTCATTGACGATATCGATTACTCATACTGATCTTCGATTACGGCCAGATAACTACCATCAAATCGGGGTGACCATTCCGTGGACAGGTCTCTTGTTCTCATGTTTCTGTTACAATAGACTAACTGGTTTGATGATACCAGTTAGAGATATAAATTGGCCTTGAAAGGTGACAAGGTGCCACTCAGTGCATCGAATTTTGACCACCAATAGTCGATGTTCCCTCAGCAGAGTCCAGATCCCTTGCCTCTTTTTCCCTGCTCCGCCACTCTCTCGTAATCTAACCTGATTTTTGCAGAATTACTAAGGATTCCAGAAGTGTAAGGATGATTGGCTTTGTCGCCGTCAGTCCCAATAAGATGCGCCGCGCACGGGTCCTTCACTCATATTTAGAACTTCTCAAAGCATATCCGGGCTAAATTCTGAGTTATGGGGACAAGCGTATGTTACACTTCTCGCTATTCTCCCTGACAAGTATTATGCCTATTACAGTTGAAATATTAGGCTATGTAGAGGAGGCACGATGCCATTTAGTGTGCTCCAGTATTGAAGTGGTATACAGGGCGTTGATAGGATCTGTAGGGCACAGCGGGCCCTACCTGGTCGATGTAAATTTGATCCCAAAGGATTCCTGAGTCATAATTAATTTTTTTCCGCTTGCTGACTTTTTCCCTTAAGCTCTACAGTCTTGTTCTCGCGTACTCTGAGGCGTGTAGAGAGGCTGGAACTTACACGGCACGCCAATTCCTACCGATTGTGGAAGCTTAGGCGGCACGGTGGCAGGATATCTACCAACCACGAAGCCTATCCCTCCTTCCTTTTTTCTAACCCCTTCCTTCTTTTCCTTCTTTCCTTCTCTGTCCCCTCTTCCTCAGTTCCTTCCCCTTAATTGCTCGATCGGAAACTCTCTGATAAGATAATTTC